>PPHD01028569.1:0-10848 GCA_002909625.1 Bambusicola thoracicus
CAGGGGGTTGGAACTGGATGAGCACTGAGGTCCTTTGCAACCCAGGCCATTCTAGGATTCTGTGATAAGAAAGGGAGCCTGCAGGCTGTCCTGTGAGCCCTGGGCACAGGGACACCCCTGGGAAGGCAGGGGCCAGCTTCAAGGCTCCGGGGTCAGAGCAGCGCAGCAGAGCTTCCCCATGCAGGTGTGCTCCCCAAGCAGAGCCTCCATCCACACCATGAAGAAACGGAGCTCGGCCGTGGGATCTGCTAATTACAAGTCAGTGCTTTGTGAGCCAGGTGTTTTGGTAGCCTGTAGACGTGTTTGCTGTCTGCTTACACAGCCCCGTTGCTTTGAACGGGAGCAGAAGCATGACACGGTGGTGAGTCAGCAGCACTGGGGCGAAATCGCTTTGTTTTCTTTCAAGGAACGCCCTGATCCTGCCAGCCAGCAGCATGTCAAATTGTCTTCTGCAAGGGTTTCTCTGTGTCCCGGGCTCTCTCTGTTCATTCATCTCTCTGGCAGGTTTCCTCTGGGGTTCAGTGGCAGCTTAGCTGGGACCGGTGCTTTACAAGTTGGTCCAACGTGAATAGCCTATCTTTTCCCTATAGAAACGGTGCATTATTGTCAAGGAGCGAAGCACGGTCACTGTGCTCGGCTTCAGCAATATGCATGCCCATAAACCCGCCCCGTGCAGCAGCAGTGTGGAGTAACAGGGGCAGGTGGGCTGCTCCCACCCTGAGGTTGGGTGCTCCGGGCACTGCCACCCCTGCTAACTCACCCCTGCCTGCGCTTGCTCTGCAGGAGGTGTACGTGGGCAAGGAAACCATGTGCACGGTGGACGGGCTTCACTTCAACAGCACTTACAGCGCCCGCGTCAAAGCCTTCAACAAAACGGGAGTCAGCCCCTACAGCAAGACCCTGGTGCTGCAGACATCCGAGGGTAAGGAAGGCACGGCCGCAGCCCCTGCCCTGTGCGCCCGGCTGCTGCTCATACACACACGTGGGGCGCATCACCACCCCAGGCTTAGCGCTGCCATCCCGGGGGTTCCACGCTCGCTGGGTCTGTGGTGTCTGAGCGGCCATGGCGAGGAGAGGGCGCTGAGGGGAGGAGGAAGGGCTGTCAGGAGCCTCGAGCGCTGCCCACAGTGCTCTCTCGTCCCCTTTCCTTTGCAGAAGGTGCTGTCTGGAGGGGAGCGGTGGAAAGTGTCCCAGAGGGAGGCGTTGGGTTTGTGTGACACCCGAGGGAGACTCACGCCTGCACTAACTCTGTTTAAAACAAGATGCAGAGCATTGCTGCTGACACACCGAGGGCTGTGCAGGGCTGCAGTGACAGCACCATACGGTGTCCCCTTAAGCCCCTGGCAGGGCAGGGAGCGTGCAGCCACACGAATGTCCTTGCAGACCCAACAGACAGCATCAGCGTCGTCTGCAGAGCCGTTGTGAATATCAGCAGCCCTCTTGCAGGTTGCAGGGGAGGCTCCTCGCTCGGCTTTAAGTGCATTTGTCACAGCAGGCGCTTAATCCGTCATGGAAAATGGGCTTGCTTCTGACGTGCAGGTCACGGGGTTGGGGACCTGGGGGGGCAGGCAGCAGTGCTGCAGGAAGGGCTCAGTCCCAGCAGCACAGCCACCTGCAGCTGGAGACAGCAGGGCGTGCACTGCTTGGGGCTGGGGAAGGTGAGGCCCTTCTCGCTGCAGAGCGCAGTGGTGGATTTGAGCAGGGAGGAAAAAGGGTTTCCTGCTGCAAACCGGGCTGCAGGGTAGGAGCAGAGCAAGGCTGCACAGAGCACTCCCACGTGCTTGCCTGCACTCATCCCTAGCGGGAAACTGCTGCTTCTGTGCAGAAGGGGCACGGGCCAGGAATGGAACAACGTCTGACAGTGAGGTGGAGCAGAGAGCAAACCTGTGATGAGCCCTTCTCATCCAGGAGGATCCCAAAGCAAATCCCAAACCACACTGTCTGTCTGAGTGCTGCGTGTGCATCTGCCAAGCTGGCCAGCAGCACAAGGAGGCTGTGGCATTGCTCTGAAGAGCTGAGGATGGGACAACGCAGAGCAGCCCCACGCTGGGGGGACTCTTGAAGTCAGTGGATAGCACTCGCATCGCTGCCTGGCTTCACTGGGCTTTGCGGGAGGCAACAGCCCTTTGGCTTCCCATCAGGTTTGTGCCTCTTCTGGGCTGCGTTTGAGACACAGCATCCCACAGATGGCCCGTAGGCGATCCCAGGAGCTCTAGAATACAGAGGAAGCTGGAAGAGAAAAGGGCTGTTGGTGGTCCCAGCAGGCTGGGTGGTGCTCGGGGCTGGTGCCCAGCTCAGGGAGCGCACACAGATGGCTCATCAGTGCCTCAGATGGAAGCTGGCTTTGTGTTGGATGGCCTTCGGCGTGCCTGCACAAAAGGAAGAGGCAGCAAAAGTAAACAGACCCGGAGTGCTTTCTGCTTCCAGAGGCAGTCAGAGCTTTTTGGACTCAAAGTGCCATAAATTGCAGCTGTGTGCAGCTTCCAGACCCCCGAGTGATGCAGTGACTGGGCTGCCTTGCACGTCATTGCCATCCATCTGGGCTTTTATGTCTGTACGGCAGCACCGGGCCTCTAAGTGCTGTTTGCACTGAAATGGCTCTCAGGTTTGGCTTTCCCCTGCAAAGTGCTGCTGTGGGAGAGCAAGGAGGGACAAAAGAAGAGATGCTGTGCAGGAGGAGGACTCAGAGCACAGCTGTCCCGTTGTAAGTCCTTATGAGACGTTCTGCTTAGAGGCTGTTAGATTAAAGCAGGCTTCAGGTCCTGGCAGGCAATGTCTGACTTCTTGCATTGTCTGATAGCGATAGGATGAGGGGGAGTGGCTTTAAGCTAAGAGAGGGGAAATGTGGGTTAGATGGTAGGAGGAAATTCTGTCCTCAGAGGGCTCAGAGCTGTGGGTGCCCCATTCCTGGGGGTGTCCGAGGCCATGGATGGGGCTCTGGGCAGCCTGAGCTGGGGGGCACCCAGCCTATGGCAGATGGTCTTTAAGGTCCCTTCCAACCCAGCCGTGCTGTGATAGCTGAATGCAAAGCCTACAGAAGTTAGCTTCTCCCCTCAGCATGCAGTGGGATGAGCTGTGGGGGCTGTGGGGGAGCAGAACGCCCTGCAGGGTGCCCGGCTTCTCCACGGAAGAAACCAAAACCCCCTCCATAGGCTCCAAAGACAGCAGCAGTCCCTCAGCTGGGGCACAGCGTGACGCCTTCCCTACCTGACACAGCATCCATCCCAGCCAGAGTGACCTCCAGCAGCAAGTTTTGAGCCAGCATCATTTGGAAAGGGCTGAACAGCAGAAGGGAAAGGCACTACGAGGAGCTGCAGGAAGGTCAGGTGCTATTAGGAGAGCCGTGAGCCTGCCCGCCCGCAGTGGCCCATGCCTCTTGCTCTTGGTAGACATCAGAGGGTGCATCCCAACCTCAACATGAGCTGAATGACCCTGGAATTTAGAGTTTTCACTGATAGAAGTACAGCTTCGTCTGCGATCCAAAGATGCTCTACATCAGACTGGTCTGCGGGTCTCCACTGAGTTTTGCAGTGGGTTACCCAACCCGTTGCTGAACCCACTGATGCTCTTTGCTTTGGAGCAGGTCCCAGAAGTCGGCACCCATCATGCAAAGAAATGCTTCCTTTTATCTCTTTGGACTCACAGAGGGGTGGGAAGGCTGAGGTGACACTGCCTAGGATTGCAATGTGTGGAGGATGGTGGATTCTGCATCTTCACAATAGAGCAGCCCTTGGCAAGGCGGCAGGGAGGAGGTGGCAGGAGGTGACCATTGGTGGTAGCGGGGAATGGGATGCAGTGATGTAGAGGTTCCCTCCAGCTTGACGTTGTGCTGTGAACCACACGAGTCAATTCTCACTGCAAGGCTCGGCTGCGCTTGGACAGGTGCAAAGAGATACCGAGCTCACAGCATCCCCAACAGCCTTTGAGTCAGGCGGGTGCTCGGTGGCTCCTGGGGCAACAGTGCTCAGCCCAGCCCTGCAAAACGCCTCTGCAGCACTACAAACCTCGTAGCCAAGTGATGCGGTGCTGCATCCCACTCCTATGCCAGGCATTGCCGTGCACGTTGCCCTGCCCCGCTCTCCATGCCCACATGCACTCACTGCAGCCGAGGTCCGGGTGTGGGCAGCGCGTGGCCCTGCAGAGCTGATGTCTGATCTCCGGTTTGCATTGATCTCACGTTTAGAAACGCAGTCAGAAGAACAGACCCTCCCTTTTCCAGTGCCTTTGGAAAGATTGCAGCTTCGTAGAATGAGTCCTTTCTCCTCCACCCTTAATCTACAACCCAGCTTCCCGGGGAGATCCTACTTTGAGCTAAGATCTTCGGCCCACCAGCTGAGCTTGCATTCTTCCTTACAGTCCCTGAACTCAGCCGGTGAGCCCAGCACCTCTGGCATTTCTCTCGGTCTGTGCTTCTGGGCATCTCCAAAGTCTTTGTTTGTTTCGTTGCGTTCTGTTTGTTTTTCCCATGACATGCGGATGGCAGGGGGAAGCTGCGCTGTGTGCCGGCGCAGCACGGAGGGGATGTTGGTGGCGTAGCCCTGGCAGTGTGTCCGTCTGTCCTCGAGGCGTGGGGCGATGCTGGGAGCGCTGTCCTCAGATTCCTCATCTCTAGTTGGCATCGACCCTATGCTGAGACGCGAGCACGGCGGACCCCCCCTCCCCCCGGGAGGACCCCCTGGGTGCCCTTCCACTGTTTGCTTCCCCTATGGAGGTGGGCAGGAGCCAGGTGGTCCCTGAGGTCCCCGAGGAGCGCGGGCGCAGCGCATCTCAGAGCTGTTTTCTAACCAGTCTTTGCACATCCTCTGTCACTAACGAATCCTGGGCCCCGATTCTTCCACCGGTGAGTTCACGCCGCTCCAACAGAGCGATTTGCAGCTTCCTCCATTGTAAGCCCAGGAAGAATGGGGGTCCCCGATTGTTTTCTTTCCATCCCATAACCTGGAATGAGGACTGCTGCAGCATGCCGGAATACCCAGGGGCCTCGCAGCTTTTATTTTCTCTGTGCTTTTTATGTTCCTTCTCATCACACCGCTGTGCTCTGATGCCTTCCACTGTCTCGTGACGGACGTTTCTGACTCTGTGTCCACTGCACCACCCGCAGTGCTGTGAGCATCGTGCGTGGAGTACGTGTGGCAGAGATGGGCGCCGGGACGGGAGCGGGGCTGTGAGCGCACCGCTCTGCATTGCACAGCTGCACTGCTGCAATGCACAGCAACCCCTGCAGGTGGGGAGAGCCCCGTGGGGCTGGCCTGGCTGCACAGCAGCCCTCAGGGCTCCGAGGCCGAGAGCCGTCCCAGAGATCCCTATTGTCACCCACGGTCCCAGGCTGTGCTGGGAGCCCTCTCCATGCTCTCTGGCTTTCAATGGGTCAGGCCTCCCATGGCTGGGAGTTAACTCCTCAGGAGTTGTTCTTTCTTAGCTGTGATGTGTGAAATGCAGTATCTCTTTATAGGATGCAATTTTGAGACTCAAGGAACGCCTTACTCTCAATTAGGCAAGTACCTCTCTTACAATTAACCGGCACCTACTCCATGTTGGTTATCTTTTCTGTTTGATTGTTAACTTGGGTGGCTGAGCAGCATTTCTCGTGCACACCCTCCTTGCAGGGTGTTCCCAGATAGCAGCAGGCAAATTTGCAGGTCATGGCCATGTGCTGTAAAGGCATTTTGTTTTCCCCCTATGAAGAGAAGCCTGAAGTCAGTGCTGTGCCAATGGCCCTCTGATTAAAAACCCAGCCTTCTACTCAATGCATTCCCGTTCATTCAGGATAGTTGAGCATGTGCCAGACCCCAAGTAGAAGACTAGCCCTCCCGCAGCTAATTGCAGTGCTGGGGTAGGCATGCAACCATCAGGCTCACACCGCCTTCTCCAAGAGAAGTGGCACTCACAGCCTGCAAAGCCATCCTAATGGCATGGGATGGGGGAAGGAGTCCTCTGGAGGGCCCATCCTAATGGCATGGGATGGGGGAAGGAGTCCTTTGGAAGGCCCATCCTAATGGGATTGGATGGGATGGAGGAGCAATTCACCCGCAGGTCCCATCCTAATGGGATGGGGGAGGGAATCCTCTGAAGGGCCCATCCTGATGGGATGGGATGGGGAAGGAGTCCCCTGGAGCACTCTCCATGCCCTCCATCCCGCACCCCACGTTCCCTCCCTGCATTTCAGTGTACGCACAATGCTGAAAGCCAGAGAAGCAGGCAAGCAGAAATTGTTTCTGGTTCCTTCTGTGACCGAATGCCAACTTTCCGTGCTGTTTTCTTTCCTGCATGCCTCTCCTTGGGAATGACCACAGTTGACATTAAAAAAATGGTGGCAGGTACGGAATCGCTTCTGTCGGGTTGCGGCAGTGGGGCACCCCGGTGCATGCGAGCTGTCCTGGGACTCCATCCAATGAACAGAGGAATAAATCTCACCAGCATTCCACCTTTAAGGCCGTGTTTTCCTCCTTCGGGTGGGAGAAGTGTTTGTGGATGTGTCAGCCCACGGTTCAGTGACCGCTGGAGAAAACCAGCGACCGAGTCTGTGCTTGTAACCAGGCGTGGAGGATTTGGGGCATCTTCCGGCATTCCCATGGGCTAGCTCTTGTCTCCTGCATGGCCGGTTGCTCTGTAGGGATGCAGAACAGTGTTCCCATAAATGCAGACCTTTGGATGTGCTTTTGGTTGCCAGAGCTGCCAGCTTTCCAAGGCGCACACACACGTGGTTTACCCGCTCATCCTCAGATCAGCCTTCCCACCCTGCTCCTGACCCTGCTCAGAAGGGTGAGCATGGCCCCCTGTGCTAGCCAGCGTCTGGCCGGGACCACACACATCCTTCTGTTAGCGCCAGGCTTTAGGAGATGGTGATGATCCTGTGGGCTCCAGGCTGAGCTGCAGACAGGCAGGGACCCGGGGGGGCAGCAGAACAGAGCTCAGCTCATCAGGTCCCAGCCATAAAGCCCCAACCCACCCTGCTGTTGGTGAACGGCCCAGCTCTCCCTGGCTGTTGGCCCTGCATGGAGCATGCGCTGTCTCTGTCGGTCATGGAGGGCGACGTTCCCATTGGCCTAACCCTTCGCTCTTCATTTATTCCAGTAGCTTGGTTTTCTTTCGATCCTGCCTCTGCACACGCTGACATCATCTTTTCTAACGACAACCTGACTGTCACCTGCAACAGCTATGATGACAGGGTTGTGCTGGGGAAAACGGGCTTTTCCAAAGGCCTGCACTACTGGGAGCTGTCCATCGATCGTTACGATAACCACCCGGACCCGGCCTTTGGCGTGGCACGCATCGACGTCCTGAAGGATGCCATGCTGGGCAAGGATGACAAAGCTTGGGCCATGTACGTGGACAACAACCGCAGCTGGTTCATGCACAACAACTCTCACACCAACAGGTAGGCACTGTGCACCTGGGCACCGCTCCATTGCAAGACCACGGCTTGTCTGCCCGTAGGAGAGGTGAATTGGCTCCTTGTCACCTTTCTTGGAGGACGTGCCCTTGCCTGAAGCAAAAGACAGCCCCTGCTGCACTGGCTCATTGCTACAGCCATTTCTTCCCTACACTGGCTCTTCCATTAGCACCCAAAGCCTTGTAGTTCCCGCTGTAAGAAGGTACTGGTTGCATTTAAACTGGTAGACGGCACAGGGAGGAACAGTCTCAAAGTCAAAGAGAGGAGATTTAGGTCAGATGGCAGGAGGAAATTCTTCATGAGAGCATTGTGGCCCTGGCACTGCCCAGAGCTGTGGGTGCCCCATCCCTGGAGGTGCCCAAGGACACAGATGGGGCCCTGGGTGGCCTGAGCCAGTGGTTAGAACTGGATGGGCTTTCGGGTCTGTTCCAACCCAACCATGCTGTGATTCTACGGCAGGGGCTTGGAACTGGGTGGGTTTTAAGACTCCTTCCAGCCCAACTGCACTGTGATTCATTTATCCCTGTGCCAGGAGCACGAGGGACACGATGCCACGCAGATGCTGTGACTTTCTCTTTGCTCCCACAGGACTGAGGGTGGGATAACGAAAGGTGCCACGGTGGGAGTGCTGCTGGATTTGACCAGGAGGACCTTGACGTTCTCCATCAATGAAGACCAGCAGGGCCCCGTCGCCTTTGAGAACTTGGAGGGCCTGTTCTTCCCAGCAGTCAGCCTCAACAGGAACGTGCAGGTAGGTGCTCCCTGCAGCAGCCTCACCAGCTCTTCCATCTCTCCGGGGTCCTAAATGCATTACCGGGGAGAAGGGCATCTCTTAAAGCCTCTTTTCCTCTGGGGAGCTTCAAACCCCTCTTCTCTCCCTCTCTCCCAAGCTCTCTGCTATCCTGAACATCCCCAAGTGGTGGCTTCCCGGGCCTCTCTGGTATTTTCATCTTTCATTTCCCCTTCTCACCAATCTCAGCCCTGCTCTCATCAACCCCAATGAGTCTCCACGTTCCCCCAGCGTGGCTGTGGCACGTCCCCTTGGTCACTGCTTGCTCCTCCAGCACTGCACAAGCCCATCTGTGCACACTGCTTTTAGGGGATGCTTATTGGTGTGGTGCAAATGTCCTTCTCCACAATAGGTTTCATTCCTACCACGCTCCTTCACGCTGCCCTAAGAGACAGGCACGTTTCTAGAGCCCTTCTGATTTCTGGCAGCTCAGTGTGCAAGGCAGAGCTTGAAATCCCCTGGCATTAAGGACGTCCCAGGGGGATCACAGAATCATAGCATCACAGAGTGGCCTGGGTTGAAAAGGACCACAACGATCATCCAGTTTCAACCCCCTGCTGCGCGCAGGGTCGCCAACCAGCAGACCAGGCTGCCCCCAGCAGTGAGCATCACCCCCAGCATCCTTCACCCTCCCTCATGTCCTTGCAGGTGACGCTGCACACGGGGCTGCCGGTCCCTGAGTTCTACGCCTCGCGCTCGGCCATGCAGTGAGGATGAGGCAGCACGGAGCCGCGAGCGCCGGCACCGGGGGCGGCCAGAAGGGAAGGAGGAACCCGGCTTTGGCAGTCTTCATTCTCCACCCACCAGCGCTGTCCTGTGTGTGTACGCTTCGCTGTTTAGCTCTTTGTGGCTGATGAAGTACCTAGGTAGCCCGAGATGTCCCCGCGTCCGCTTTTAGGTTCGGTTTTACCCCTTTGAGTTGGGGCTCGGAGTTGTGATGAGAGCTTCCCATCCTGCGTCCTGCTGCAGCTGGCCGAGCCGCTTGGCCAGGCTGTGGGAAGGGGCTGTGGGAGGGACCCCCCCGAGAGAGACCCCCCCGGAAAGCTTTCGCCCCCTCCAGCCCCATTCCTTTGCGGGATATTTCTTTCCCCGTGGCCTTTCTTGCAGAGCACCTCCGCCACACACCGGGGTCAGCCCTGGATTGCTGCTGGTCCCCATAGAGCCCGGGGATGCCCTGTGCGCTACAGCAGCCCCAGCAGCACCCCACTGCCATTGGGGTGTCGCAGCTCCCAGTGAAGGCAGCAGCACCCCGGGGCGATGTTCCATGGCTGGGCTTAAACCACAGCCAGCTGCTGGAGCAGAGCTGCATCCTTGCTGGGGTCAGCACCCGCAGAGCGGTGAACAAAACCACTGCGCCCCCAAGGCTGGGCACAGCAGGGCAGGATTTGGGGCAAACCCAGCACCCAGCTCCCCACAAACCAGCGCCACAGCCATACGCCGTGCAGCTCCTTGGAGGCAAGCATTTATTTTTGTAGAGCCTTAAATACTGCCCAATAGCATCCTTCCCTTGGCAGGAAAGCTCACTCAGCAGTGAGGTTCTGACGGGGAGCCCGGGGATGGGGAGCACGGGGAATTGAGCTGCACTCAGGAACCCATGCCCGCTGCCGTGCCTGCCCCATGGCCATGCCCCGGGGGTGATTCAGGCTCTGGGCAGCACCATGCCCGCTGCCCACACACGCTCCTACCCAAGGGCCATGCATGCGCTCATCCCCACGCTTTGCTTTGCGGTCCTTCGCCCTCGCAGCGGCGGTGCTGCCCGTGCCATCGGAGAGCTGTGGCTCGTCGCCCCAGGTCTAGCAGAACGACTGTATATAGGTCACCCCCTCCCTATCACCCCCTCACCCCCTCCATCCCCTCGTTGCTCTAGTACGAAACTCACCTAATTTATTGACTGGGTGCTATCTTGTTCCTTCACACCGACGGGTCCCTCCGCTGTAGGAGAGCTGTGTTGCGGGACAACGCCGAGCGGCTCTTCGGTGATGGCCCCATGGGCTCCGTGGCCGGGTCACGGGGTGCCTCCCTCAGCCTTTCCCCCCCAATTTTAGGATGTTCATGGTGCTTATTAGGCTCCTCATGGTCGTACGGTGTCGTCCCCACTGTCCCGCAATGATAGCTGCCTGCAGCTGCTCTGCTCCAGACAAGTGTCATGGTTGCTGTTCTAATAAAGGACTTTTATCAGGTTAAAACTGAGCTTCCCTGAGCATCTCTGCGCCACCGCAGCCCCTGCAGCATCCTCATCCTCTGTGCTGGGCATTGGCTGTAGATAGAATCATGGAGTCACTGTGGTTGGGTCAGAAATGGCACAGTGCTGGCTCTTGTATGGGGTGTGCACAGCTCCCACATCCAGGGGCTCAGCTGCCGTCCCAAAGCGCCTTTTCCCAACCGTGCCCCTCTCCAAAGATGCTCATGGGTATGGGTTATTTCTGAGCACATTTAGGAGTGATTTGGGGAGGGTCACTGCCATCCAGGCTGGGATGTATGGAATCACAGAACCACAGAATCACAGAATGGCCCGGGCTGGAAGGGACCTCAAGGACCATGAAGCTCCAACCCCCCACCACACACAGGGCCACCAACCTCCACATTTCATAGCAGCCCAGGCTGCCCAGGGCCCCATCCAACCTGGCCTCAAACACCTCCAGGGATGGACGGGGCACCCACAGCC
>PPHD01028570.1:0-10848 GCA_002909625.1 Bambusicola thoracicus
AAGTTATTTGCAGTGATCTTGCCACTAGTGGGGGAAAGAAGAGCTACCCATCCCATCCCAAAGGGAGCCAGCAGTGCTACGGCCCCACACCTCACACCTCAGTTCCTCGTCCCCTGGCCAAGGTGTGGGGACAGCTTGAGGGCGCCACTGGAAAAGCCAACAGCCTTGTGGGGAAAGGAGTGGGGACGTCTTCACCATCCGCGAGCCCAAATGGGGGCAAGGAGCGGCGTCCTGCCCACGTCACCCCTTCATGTTGTGATACACCAGGAGTTATTTAATTTGATAGCAATTGCTCGCGACCTGTAACGATCCGCGCTAACGCGATGCCGTGTACCGACAGCCTGCGGACGCCAAGGGTCAGCGCACTGTTTGCAGTGATTATTCCTTTAATAAAGGGCCCTGTATTTTCCAGCGGCAGCAAAATTGATGCAGGTTGCCATGGTAAGCACACACTTTCCCATTTACTAGAATAATAGACAGCTTTGTATAATTCACTGATTTCAGATGATTTCTCACCCAAAGAGCAAGTCGCTCGAGTTACATAAGTCACCTGTTGTTTAGTCAATCTGGCAATTTTAATTAGAATAAATTTTTATGATTCCTCTTTGCAACACTTAGAGCTGCTCCGCCACCAGAATGTGGAGATGTCTGTAAATTATACAGACTCCAATCACATCTTTTTTGCTGTTTTAATTACAGTAACATTACGGCATTAATCATGTAAGCCTCTGTTAAACAAGTAACAGCCAGCCTCCATCATAATTAAAAAGAAAGGCCAAGCAAACAGGAGCTTCGGATTCTACCATATTTCCTCCAAACGTCGTGTTTTAACTTAAGAGTTTCCCAAACAGTAGTTCTATTTGGCTGTAATTAGTGTTGTGAGGGAAACACCAAAAGGTTAATAAGAGATGGTTAGTTTGTAATGCAAGTTTCCCAGTGCCAGCCCCAGCAGTTCAGTCTGTTTTCAGAGTCATTAACGATGTAGATTGATTACAGGAGGAGATCGGGAAGTGCTCACTTGCTGTGTTAGCAGAAGGTTGGTTTTTATTCATATACCTTCCTCACTGTTAAATGTGATGGCCGTTACGTCGACCGTTGCTAACTTTAACTGCTGTGAGACAGAAAGAGTCAATGGTTTCCTCAGAAGTTACTGTCAAAGGGAAGGAAAAAAAAAGCCTACAGGAGCTTTTTTTGGCTTGTTTATAGGGGAAAAGGAAGTTGCAAGCTTCACTGAGTAGTTTATTTATCTTAAAATATTTGAATATCTAAGTACTGTGCGGTGGTTTTGGAATAGGATGCGCCAGGAGAGTCAGGGAAGCAGGTTAGCACTGCCTCGTCCTTCAGCTGAACCCGCGGTCCAGACCTGAGCTTTGGAGAGCTTAACGGAACCAAGCGCACGCAAAGCTGAAACTATCAGAAATAGCACTCCTTCACATCTCCTACAAACTGTTCTCCAGTCACCCAGCAAAAAATATGGGTGAGCAATAACTAAATTGGACAAAATCTCATTAAAAAAGACAACAAAACCCAAGAAACACTCCAACTTCCTGGATGGATGGTTCATCCATTACAAACCTACACAACAGGGCGCGGATCCAAGTTTTAATTTTCCTCTCTAAGTTGCCAAAATGTTCACATCTGGTGAGTATTTGCTGTGCTTACACAGAAAGGACTCGAGCATCTAAAGGTTATAACTTGTGTGACCCTGGCTGAGAAACTGCAGCGATGGAGGCACTGAAAGAATCATCTTTAAAGGAACGAACCTAAAAGCTGAAGAGAGAGTGCCAGGAGCGTAGGATATAAGATAATGTTTCCTATGTGAACAAAGGAGGTTGCACATCTGTTTGCTATTTAGTTCTGTTGCTGTACAAAGGGGACTGGCTTTCATTTGTTTCCATGGACATGACTTCAGTGTCAGCCCTGCCCCACCATCAGTGTCCAGAGAGGACTCTCCTAAGCTGCTCTCAGACAAACTGAAAAGCTACAGAGCTGTGGGCCTAGAGAAGAAGCAACACATGGAGCCATTCGTGCCTGCCACACATCCAGTGCACAGGTTACATCTCTTGAGTGACAGCTGCCCTGCACAACCACAGTATGGTGTGGGCTACAAGGGACCTTACAATGTGGTGGTAGGGGCAGTGGAGCCCATCGGTGGGCCAACCCAAGCCTAGCTCCCAGGGATCATCAACCACCAGGCCAGCCACCCCGAGTTGCCCCAGCTCCTCTGCTTCTGCAAGGCTATTGGCAAAGCAGACTGAGATGCTCAACAGGCAACCATTTAAAAGCATGGGGCTCATAAGACAATCATCTCCTTTTGTTATCCCAAAGCCCAGCTTACCACTTTCCATAAAAATCCTTCTCAGGGGTTTCACAGTATTTTGAAAAGCTGACTGCTCCCTCCATGCTGGCCATTGTAGGAGCGCCACTGAGCTTACTTAGTCTGTTACACTGAAGATCTATGCAATAATGCAGAAATCAGAAAGGCTGTAATAACAGGAGTTGTCCTGTAAAGAAAGCTTACAGCGCTTATCCATCTTAAGGGATGTGCTGTCACTCACACAGGAATGTTACACTACATGTCTTGTGCTGCATATATGAATGTAAGGAAATAGGTATGTTATTAATTTTTATAAACTTCCAGAGGAAAGCAGCCCTACTCTGAACTGCCAAAGCCCTAAAATAGGTCACCTGGGTCTTCATCTTCATATAGCTCTATTGCTTTTCTGCAGAATAAAAGGGAGTTGAAGGTGGAATGATGGCTGGAAATTAATTTCAAAATCAGCTGTTTCTAATAACTGTGTATGCCTACAGTTAATATCATTAGCCATGTTCTCAGTTCACGGCTGAAACGCACCAGATAGTATGGAGATGAGCATGAGAACCAATTGGAATATTCTAGATAAAACCTGATCCACTAAATGACAATGTATCTGAATAATTAGGGATGAAACCAGCATGAAAAGTTTCAGTGAATATCAAGTGCCCAGCTCTCCTTTACATTCAAGCCTACTTCTATACTACGCGATAGCATAAAGAAGACTTAACATAAGCATTTAAATATAACCCATTTCTACTCAAAGAAGCCTTCATCTTGCTGGAGTTTATCAGACCCAGACACAATTAAACTACCTTTGTGAGCAAAGTTACTCAAATGTGTAAATGTATGCAGGATCAGGTCTTTACTGATGACATTTCATGCCAACCTTTACTGCTGATCTGGCACCAGAAGAATGAAAGCGATGCTTTTAGAAGCAATTCTCTGAAGAGACACATTACCGACATAAAGCATTGCTTAAAAAACCCCAAACTTTGATTTTAAAGCTTTTCTCTTCTTTATGGCTGCAGTGACTGCTTCTAACGCTGCCTTTTCATGATTAGTGTGTGTTTATCATTCCTGCTTTTTCCTTTGGATTCTATTTTTATCTTAAGCAGTGAATCGCTGCTTCATTGGGTCAATCATTTTCACAATTAATGATAAAAATACTGGCCGAGACTGGGAATCAAGATAAGATTGAAATCTGTTGCTTGTAATGTTATAAGCACACGTTTGAAACAACTCCTTTCTGATTTGTACACTGGCAAGAGCTTCTACGACTTACAGAGCACAAGTATGCTCCTGGCTCAAGGCAAGGTGAAAAAGGCAGTAGAAAAGATTTAAGCAGATCTATGTGACTGTACACTTCCACACAAAGAAAACAAGCCAAACTTGCACAAACGAAATGTTTGGAGGAGGGCAAAGGCATTAAAAAAAAGCCCCAGTATGAGCAAAACCAAGGGAGGAATAACTACCTGAATCACAAAACAGACTATCTAGCCTCAAAGATGCTAATTCAGGTCCTGAGGGATCTAATCAACCTCTTTGTTGAAGTAAAGATAAAACTTTTTGACAGCAAATGCTTTCTGATAAAATGGAATTTTCAATTACCCTGTGAAACATCTGCTCCGTGCTGCCACTTACGGGAAAAGCACCACCACGCTCTGCGGTGCTGGAGAACGCTGCACGCTGAGATTTCCCCACGTCGCTGGCAGGAACAGGCAGCAGGAGCTTCAAACCCAATGGTGAAGCTCCCACATCTCCCACCTCTGCCTTTGGAGGCACCGTTGGCACCATGCAGCAGTTCCTGCACCGGGACTCGCTGAGTCCTCTTGGATTGGTCTCGGAGGAGATCCTGCAGTACGTACTGCAGTGAAATTGGCCAAGATACAAAGGGTACCCCGGAATCTTTCCACACCCTCCAGCAGCCCTCTCCAGCCAACATGAAACCTCGCTGACATCCAGCAGACGCTTCCAAATCTTTTCATACAAAACCCGTTGGAAAGTTGAGCTGAGGGTAACATTACAAAAAAGTGCATATAAACACCTCCACAAATAAACAAACAATTAACCAGCAGCCAAGCAATTGTGGAAGGTGGAGCAGCGCCCAGTGCCCGCATTCCTGAATGTCCCATTTGGTATCAATTAGCAGGGGAAGGAAAACAATCCTGCGCAATAATGAACTCCAAATTGGGTACATATTAGAGCAATTAAAGCAATCTTTTCAACTGATGAATTTATAATCAATAATTAAGATCCTGAGGTAAAGAGGGACTGGGCAGAAGTCCTACTTCCAAACCAGGCGACGTGGCTGAGCTCCAGGCGCTATTTCTGATGACCTGCTGCTGCCCACTTAAGCTCGGCACCCTTCACATGATAGTCTGCCATTTTTCTGGAAATCTAGGTCATTTCCAAAAGGAAGAGAAAGGGTTCCTACCAGAGAGACTGGCACGGAGGCAGCGAAGCCCACTCCAGCCCAGTGGTGGTGGGAAACCAGTTGTGTCTGAACATGACTGTCATATCAATAATAATGTACGAAACCAACCTTCATTTCTCCCCCACTCAAGTCCAAAAGCCTTGTAAGACCAGGTTCCAAACCCACAGCTCTAGAGACTGATTTTAAGAACACTAAAGGAGTTTTCACCCATTCCTACTCCCTTCTGAAAGAAATCCAGCACCTCAGTAAACTGCCCAAACTGGTCCATGCTAACCCCCCAGCGCCTGCATGGAGGGACCGTCCCCATTAACAGGCTTCAGATCAAGATGTCACTGAGCTGCAAGGATTTGTGCTGGCCAGCGTCCGGCCTCAGCAGAACCATCATTACCCACAGAGCAGATAAAAAGATTCCCAGATAATCTGGACGAAGCCTGAAAGTTCTCCCCCGATGACTGATTCGTGGCGTTATGAGCAGAGGTCCAAGCCCAGGGCATCTCAGTGGGCTGCCAGGAAGGGCATCGTTAGGACCAGGTGACAAAACCCCAATGCGTCTCTTTTGGGTTATATGACAGGCATCCCACAGCACGCTCAGGGAGGCGGGCAGCCCGCATCCTGGGTGTCCCTGCCTTGGATACTGAGCTGTCTCCTTCCTGCCCCCACATTGCTGGCCTGAAATTGGCTAAAAATTATCATGCCGAAACCATCACTTTCATTATGTGGGAACTGCTGTTATCACCGTTGTCTGAGTGTCTTGATTTTCCTGATTATTTCATACAGCCACTGCTTGACAAATCAGCTTAGAAAATATTCTCTTTAACCTCTTCTTCAGCTTCTGTGCCAGTGACTGCTCACTTCCCTGCCTGCAAGTCCAGCCAGATGGCAACGCAGAGCTGGTGCTCTGGGGCTGTCCCTGCAGCACCCTTGAGCCTATCATGGGACTGGGGAGCGGGATGGACACCTGGACTGCCTTTGGTAGTCTCCTTCTGGAAATACTCCTTGTTCTTTCGGGGATGTTTTACATGCAATAGGGATTTCTTGTTGCAATGGATTGGCCCAAATTTACTTCCTTTGTAACTCCTCCAACGAGCTCTGCCTCCAACTCCTTTTTAAATTCTCTGCATTGTTACCTGGTGTGCAACACAGACAGCCCGCAGACTTATCAGAAATGTAATCTCTGTAAAACCCTATCTGCAGTCTACCGAGATTGTTTTTTTGCTAAAGAAATGTGACAAAAAATTAACAGATGTTGCTCAGACTATTCGGCAGGACAAGAATCAATTATGAACGTTTTTTGCTCCTACAGCCGTCCCTCACTGCAAACGCGTCTTAGGAAACCCTCTCCTGATCGAAATGAAAAAGCATTTCTTTGTAATAGAAGAATAATAAATGATAGCTATCAGCCCGCATTCTCTGACACAGCACTGGTCCTCGGAGAATTAAACTGCCACCGTACAGTTATATAAATGTTTAATTTTTTTCATCTCTGGCCACAGTAGGGTTGTCTGGAAATACATTATCACTGCGGATGCCATCCCTCTCCAATTAGCGTGGCTGGCAGTGTGGAATGGGTAGGTGACCTCTGCGTCCCTCTGCTCGCAGAGTCTTACAGGGTTAACTACGGCCATTTAACAGACTCTATCGAGAATTAATACAGCGATCAGCTTCGCTCCAGAAAAAAAAAAATAAAACATTCCACGGCGCAGATGGCAAGAACTCTCTCTCCCCCATTTGACTCTTTTATGACAGCAAAACAAAGGCTTTTAATGATGTTTACCATGAATTGAATTAAACAGCTGAAGACCAGTTCATAATCACAGCATTTTGTTTTCATATCCTTAAGTCTTTTAGCAGTGGGGCTTCCATTTGAGCCTCAGCTACAGCTTATCTCAAGATATAGCCAAGCGCCCTGAGGCTTCCCTGTGCTGGAGCACCAAACCGCATTCATACTTCTTAATTGAAAAAGACAGGATGTTTGCATAGGATGTTTGCATCAGTAAGACATTAAAAGCGACATTCATGTCCAAGTACAAATGACAGCTTGGGCTCAGCTGAACTCCTCTGACTCTTTTCCTCTAGCTAACACCAGGGTTGAGATCAGGGCTTCATCTTCCAACTGCACACGCGGGGACGCACAACAGCTGAGACCACAACGCACATTTTGGGGAAGAGATGCAAATCCCTCGCCCACCAGGGCTGGTCTCTGCTGCGATGGCCGACTGGCAGCACTGACCTCTTGGAGGAGACATTTTGGGGAGCAGGAAGGAGCTGCCCTCCATCTGCAGGCACGAGCCCAGGCTAGAAGCTGGTAATTCCCACTCTCATCCCAGCTCACGCGCTGTCACACGGCTGCTCGGGCTGAAATACGGGATAATCCCACCTGCTGGCTTACCTGACAGGCACGGCGTGAAGATTAATTCCTATCTACTGAAGACGTACAGCCTTATCCCTAACCCACGCTAAGGCATACGGGGTCGCGGCGGTGCTCACCTGGCTCAGGGCCCTGCGAGCCCATGGAGGGCACACTGGTGTTGAGCACGTCGTTGACAGCCGTGTCACAGTAGAGGCCACGCTGCACATCGTGCTCGCTGTCAGTCTGGTCGCTCTCCTCGTGGCCGCTGTCCTTCAGGCTGTTCCCCTCCAGGTCCTTGAACGTGGAGCTGCTGGGGGAGACACAGCAGTGAGCCGGGCCTGCCATCATCGGCCTGCACCCCAAATGCAGGCCGCTCGCGTGCGCTGCGGGCCGCCGCCAGGATGCACACACATCCAATGAGCTGTTTCCACAATTAGGCTTCCTTGTATTGTGCTACCTCAAATCAAAGATAAAAGGATCTCAACTTTAATTTTCTAGGTTATAGGCCAAGTCCTAATCGCTTCAAGGTTTAAAATAAAAGCCTTCCGGGAAGCGCGAATTTCTTCTCATTCTGACGGTATCTTTCCTATTTTTAACAATAACCCGGTGGTTCTGGGTCCAAGTTCACAGGGACTTCAGGGGACCTGGCAGCAACCTGGCTCCCTGACATCCCCTGTGGTCACAGCTGCCAAGGTCAACACAGGAGGGACACCAGGGCTGAGCTTGTCCCAAATTCCTCATGTCCCCATCCTGGCGGCTGGCCCAGTGGGGCAGGAAGCTGCTATCCAAGCAAAGGAAGACCTGCATCCTGGCTCGGATGTGATGTGAGTGCATGGAGCACATCATCATGTACAGGAGAGCAGTGGTGGCTCTGGGGTGCCCACCGACACCAGCATGTCACCAGGACAGGACGGAGTGACTGCAACGGTGTGTCCCCTTCCCACCAGCATAGAGCTTTGAGTGGTGAGCTGCACACAGGTGTCCTTGGCATTGTGTGAAGCCAGGAGCAAAGGCACTGGCTTGTGGAACAGCAGCACAACGAGCACAGAGCCCTGGGATGGACACACGGCCAGGGCACGGTCATGTGCACCAAATGACCCAGCTCCTGGCAGCAGCCTGGGCCCAGCTCTCCTCCAGGAGCCTCCAGGGACAAGGGGCTGTCAGTCTGGGCCCACAGACAGCTGCATGGATGATCCTCCTGCCACTCCCCAAGCCCTGACACAGCTGGCTGCTGCAAGACAGGAGCAAGACAGGATGGGACTTTCTGGGAGTGTGGGCATGGGCTGGAGCCAACAGAAAGCAAAGGCAGATGCCAAGAGGAAAAAAGAAAGCGTTTGCCAAAAGAGGGCTGCCAGAAAAGCACCTGAGAAGGGCCTGGTGCACAAAGCAAAGCCCCACTGGCTCCTTCCCCCAGGGCTACCTGTACCCACGGGGGATCTGGCTGCACTGAACTTGCTCACTGGCAGATCTGGGCTGAAATGTCGGCGTGAGGAGCGGCCTGTGCTTCAAAGCACCGAGGAGCTGCAGATTTTCATTACTTAGTGAAGCCCTTTTGCGTCTCCACGGAAACCAAGCAGACCACCTACCAACTGGTGCTTTGCAAAGCACACGAGGGGGGAGCTCTGAAATACATATAAATTGGTAAACCTTCAAACATCACCTTTTAAATAAAGATGTCCCCGTTGAAGCCACTGACTTTGATTCCAGGCAACATCAAAGAATTTTAAGTTAAGAAAGCACTACATATCTACAATTCATTTGTGTGTGCCTTATGTGAGAGAGGCAGGCAGACAACACAGGAAAAGTACAAATAGATTAATTAAAGTGCTGGATTGGAGGAGATTCACTCACCAGAGATAGAAGAGCTACAACATCTTCATAAAGGCTAGGGATGAAAATGATGCCACGGTATGCTACAGGAAATATTTTTGTTCTTAGATGTCTGCACAGCGTCCCTGGCACCCGTTGTACTTAAGATACAAGACAAAGGTAGAAAGCGAGGGGAAACGCTGTCCTACACGGCGCTGCTGTTCGCGACGTGCAGCAATCCGCGTTACAACGCATTTATCTCCCTGCAGTGAAGCAGACCATAATGCAGCAGCCACACAACACGGTTCCATGGCTGACACTTCTCCAAAGGATGTGCAGGTCTGGGGGAAGCGGCAGCAGCAGCATTTCCCAAACAATGCCGGAGCAAACCCCGCTGTGGCAGGCGGGAGCGCTGCTTGCCTTTATGTTAGGTGTGAACGAGGAAAGATGAATAGATTTGCTTTTTTGCAGGGTGCCTGTGGACTGCCTTGCAATGAGCAACACAGCACAGGCAAGCCACCTCTCACAGTCGCATTAGCATCATTAAACATCACACATAATGCAGGCAAATATCCCTGCCCCTCGCTAGCTGAACCCAAGTTGCTCATACAAAGTGCTTGCAGCTCCCATAGTCCTTACAGTTTTAAGATGTAAACAAATGGGATCTCGGCCAGGAAGATAATTGGATTTTTTTCACTGCTCAGAGCCATCCTGGAGATGATACAACCCAGGTAAAGTCAGTGGGGTTAAACTGGGACAGCACAGGAGTGAGGCAATCGGTGACATCTTTGCCACCGGTGGGCTCTCTGAGGACACCAAGGCAGGGTTCTGTGCAAAGGGTTAAATTCACCCAAGGGAAATTGCTAGGTTGTAACCGAACTGATGATTTGCTTTTTACCCCTGGAAGGAAAATCCTAGCAAAATGCTGCTTTGCCAAGGTATTCAGACTAAAACAGTGAGCATGCACAAACCCAATTATCTGCCCCCAAACGAGATTTTTCCCCCCCCACCTCACATTATGAGGAAAACTCACCACCCAAAACTATCATTTTGTTCTTGTGCATTCAAATAGAATAAAATCTATGAATTTTAAAGTTGTCAGGGTAACAGCACTCTACCTAACTTGCTGTAACTTCCCAGTGTGTAGGAACCAAACAGAAGAAAAAAGACTTCCCTTTGTTGCAAACCAAGAGCAATGGGACTTAATAGGCAGTAAATACTGTTTTTAAAATCAAATGATAACTCTGGAAACGTTTTGCATATTAAAAAAAGCAAGCAGCATATAACGCAGTGAGAAAGAACATTAAATAATCAGGATTTGGCTGGGCACACCAAAGTGCTTTCAAGCCAGCCTACGTACCTTTTTATTAAGTGAGCTCTGCTGTTCACGTAGTTGGAGTCAAAGGAGTAATTTTCAGTCTGGAAGGAGGAAAAGAAAAGGGAGAAGTTACTTTCTGCTTTCTGCTGGAGTTGGTGTTGGGCTCAATGTTCCTTAGGATCCCTTCCAAATGGGGATATTCTGTGATTCAGGCCAGGGCACTGCCTGGCACCACAACCTCCATCCACCTCAGTGGGACCAGCACCTTGCATGTCCCCCCCAGAGCCAGAGATGCCCCACTGCAACCCCAATCCCAACCCATACAGCAGCAGATGATGACTCCGAGCCCTATACCAAGAACCAGGCCGGTGATCATGGAACAATTTGTAGAGAAGAAACAATGTGACTATGCTCCGTTACAAAACTAATTGCTTTTAATTCCCTGATGGACTCGGTTCTGTGTGTGTCAATTTGACTGAAAGTTCAAAAGGTATTTTTCTTATTAGTGTATAATTAACATGTTAAAATATTTATTGCATAGATATGTAAATGCCAGCAAGGTAATCCCCTGCCAGAGAATTTAATGCAGGCACTTTTCTTTGTTTCAAATCATTTCACTC
>PPHD01028572.1:0-10847 GCA_002909625.1 Bambusicola thoracicus
GAATCTATTCCAGCCCTTGAAAAAGCAGCCAGGAGTATCATTGCCACTGAGACTTACACATGGCTATACTTACCTAAGTATGTAATACATCTTATTTGATAGCTCCTCTGTTAAACATTAAAGACATTTCTTAACTTTTAATAGAAATACGGTTTTGGACCACGTAACTGGCCTGATGCAGTTCAGCTTTCCAATGAAAGTGCACACGTAAAGTCATATTCTGTCCACACTATGCAAATGCCTAATAAATCCCTTCTAAATTGCAATTAAAAGTTCAACAGTACAATACAGCATTCAGCTCTGAAAACATAGTAGAATAAACATGCTCTATAAAGAAATCTGTTGTCTGGAGTAAAACCAGCGTGTAAGACGTGCTGGAGGTTTCTCCAGCCCAGCTTTTTTCAGATCTCTAAGATTGAAGAGATTCAAAACAGTCAAATGAAGACACTTACGCTTTCACTTTCATCCTGATGTTGGAAAAGGAGAGAAGGATAATCTCAAAGCACAGTTCAGTACTCTAGCTGCCAAATTTTCCATTGTAAGCTGACGGCCAGGTGCCTTCAAAAGTATTTCTTCGAATTGCTGTCTTTTAACTAAATCTTATAGAGATTAATACTTACACATTTTAAGTGATTAATACCTGTTATAAAACTAATAAGAACCCAAGCACAGCTAAAAGACTGTTTTATTTATTTCACCTTCAGAGTATAACAAATATATATTTTTACACAATGTGAACAGCATAAAATAGTGCATGACCTACAATAAGCCTGAAGAATCTCATTACTTCATACTTGAAAAAATACAGCTTTCACACTCTGAAATGTTGTTAATGTAATCCATGCAAATGAGAAGGAAAAAAAAAAAAAGAAAAAGAAAAAAAAAATCACTGAAAGGATTCAGTGATTGCATTTAATTGGTTTTCCACAAACCAGGATATATTTCCAGAGGCAAGTGTTAGCTGTTCTTGTGGTAACAGACTTTCTTTTGTGGATTCTTCTCTTGAGCTGCCAAAACACTTGCCCCTTGGCAGGCAGCCAGCACTGATTTTAGACCCATAACAGGAGCTATTCTCTAACGTGGTTGCTTTCACTGAGAGGAGCTTTCTCAGCATTGTACTGGTGGTTACTGCAACAGTCAGCGTATTCTTGGAAACATGCTTTAGCTCTAAATTAGGAATGAGATGCTGTAACACATTGCTCTAAATTTTGCACACCTGTCAGCAGTAGCTTTTGAAGCCTTGAAAGTGCTGCAAGATGATCCTCGTTCTCCACTGCCTTCCTGCAATTCAAGGTCTCCTTGAAAGTGGCAGCAAATGGCATCTGAGCCAGGTACCCACTCACCCACCCCATCGTCTTTACAGGTACAATTTCTGCTCTCTCATTTAATTTCTCCTAATAGTCTCTCCCAACCAGCACAGGTGCCGAAAATCAGAACACAGACTGGGGTTTCACCCACAATGAATTAGTATGTAACAGATGTAAGATTATTTTTTTTTAAACACAGGAAAAAAAATGTGAGGTGGTAGTAGGCTGAGCAGAGCAATGGTGATTCTTTCCTCAGTGGTTAAGTATAAATTGAGATAGAAAATACCTTTAACCCTTGTTTATTGCTCTGTCAATAAGCAGATAGCAGTTGCGACATGTGATCCATCTGGCAAGGTTCTTATGTGCTCCTAACTTGTGATTTTGAAAAGTCAGGTTACCAGGATTCCAGCGTGACTTCTAAAGCACATCTCTGTACCTTGGGAGGACTGGTCAGCACTTCTTCATGACGCACAACATCTCATCAGACATCACGGGCAATCACTCCATAAGTCCCCATCATCCCTGGACAAGAAATGGGCAAGAAATTTCACAAAACATCCTTTTGTTAATAAGCGCAGTTGCAGTTAAACTCCACTCTTTTGAGCTCCAGCCACTTGTACCACAAGAGTGGTTTTGCATGTCTCAGCACTTGATCCATTGTTTCCATGAACTACTCGATTTGACTTAAAAACATTTCAGGTTCAGCTCCTTGGTGCGCATACACAACAAAATACCCTATCATAATCATTAAGTAGATGTCTGAATGCTGAGAAAACCTCAAACTCCTCTCTTTAAGACCTGTGGCAGGAATTCTCAGGGAACAAGATCTGATAAGTGGCATTTATCTGTTCTCTTTCTGTTGAAGAAGAAAGCAAGTCTGTGAAATCTGTTAGAGGAGAGCTATTCATGTTCTTTTTCTTCCTCTACTCCCATCACCGAAAGAAAAAAATACATTACAATACCCTATTAACAAGGACTGTTTACAGTGATGCAAGAGGAACTGTCTGCTGACCCAAAGAGGCCTTCAGCTACTTAGGACCATCTGCAGTATTTATTTAAAGAAATGAATATTGAAGAAAGAAAGTCATCTTCAAACCCGTATTAATCTGACTCTTCTCTTTGGACATTAGAAAGAGAAGGGCAGATAAACAGAATAATCCTATTCCAGTTTTATTTGGTTTAAATGATGAGTTCCTTCTTTGACAGTGAACGTGCTTTTGTGTTCTGTATTTCAAGTACTTCATGGCAAATGTTACACAGATTGAACTATCTTGAAGATTGCTGTTCTCCATACAAGTCAAATTATAATAACAATTATTTTTAGTATTATGGATCCATCCTTGCTCTTGATTGCAATTAAACATTCACCTGTTTTCCTGAGAGCGCAGACCTAGAAGAAAAATTGTGTTCATATTTGTATCTCAGCACATTTAGCTACACATTTACTTAAAATTCTTTGTCTCTGAACATTCCTTTCAGCAACACATTCCTTCTAAGCGGAAGTTATTTACCACCAGTCCTCCCTACCATATGTAATTCACATCTGACTTGCATCTACTGCAAAGAAACCAAACTCAGTGTCAGTTTCCTACCATTTTTTAAGTCCTGTGAAGATGAAAACATTTCTTGTTTTTGCTTTTGGCTTTTGCTGCAGTTTGTTTGGGTTTATATAGGGTTATATATTGGGTTTATATTGGGTTATATATTGGGTATATTTAGAATTCAAAGAAAACATTTTTCAAAAGCATTTTCTTACTCCGGGTATGAGCTATAAAACCATAGGAGCAGGAGGAGAGTTTAAAAGTGCAGCTACAGAGCCAAACTGTACACCCCAATATTGGCTCTAAACCTGAGTCTTTCTCCCTAAGCAGAAACTCCTGAAAGTAAAAGGCAACTTATTTGAGCAAGACTGGAAGAAAATCAAAGGATTGTTCCTTTAAGAAAAATATATCTCACTCTATCATTCTGAATGGTTGGATTACAGCTCTGCTACTTTTGTGCTTCAGTTGAGCAAGTTACTGATATTAAACAGAATGGCACATCACAATAGGACATGAAATGAATTATGGCATAATGAGTGAACACATCTACTGTATTACTATACATAGTCACCTTTTATGTATTATGTAAAAGAACCCAACTTGAGAGATCCAACTCATTTTTCATTTCAAAAGAATTTTGTAGAGAACAGTTACAGTGTCAATTACTTCAGTATCAAATATCAGATTTTTCTGAAAGCTGAAAGGTGCGGGAGGGGCAAACGGAAGTAAAGTACATCACCAATCACTTGGACAGCACTGATCTTAACACATCACTGTGAAAACAGCGACAACAAATTTCAACCCGGTTTTGTTATCTAGCAGCATAACTGCTTGGCTCGGGGTAAATGGCAATGTGAACCCGGCTCTCTGAAGAGGCTGCACAGAAATGTCCTGGGAGAGGTGCATAGCTGCACTCTCCATCCTATTTTATAGGGAGATGCCTGCATCGATGAGGAGTTCTTATTCAGTAAAACTGATGTCCTGTGGAAAATAAGGCAGAACAAAGCGGAACAAAGCACTCTTCTCCAGCAGGAAATACCAGCACCTGCAGAAATAAGGCTGCTTGCAGCAAGAGGGGAGGCAGATCACAACTGATTGCTTCTTTAAAAAGACATGACAGTTTGTCAAGATTCTGTAACTTCTGCTCAAACAAAATGGAGCACCAGACTATTCAGCTGTCAGGAGCATATTCAAGTTAAGGCCTTGGCTATCCAAAGGCGATCCTACTGAAACCTATGTCCCTCAGAACTTATGGATGCTTGAATAGAAAATGTTTTACCTTAGCTTCTTGGATTATAATGGCTCACATGGCCCTGTGATGTTTCAGTTATGAAAAGAAAAAGAATTCAGCTATAAGCACACCATCAGATGTGGAAACTGCACGCTATATATAGTGTCTCCAGATGAAAACAACTGCTTTTTTTTTTGTTTGTTTTAGGTTTATACATGTCATTAGTTTGCAGTTCATGTACATGTAACAGAAGGCATTTACCTATTGGAGAGGTAAAACCTTTAAATAGATTGACAATCTCTGTACAGTTGGTTTAACAAATGCAAAAATACAACCTAGAGTAATAACTTCATAATCTTTTATCTATTGAAAACCAAATACATTTTTAAGCAAAAATTATACTATTCTTTTATTTTACCTTGGTAAAGAGATTTACTGCAAACATGAACTTACTTACCATGCATAACCTGTAAAAGAGGATGAGTTTGAAACTCTTCTATGGAATCAATCACAGATTTTCCTATGGTTAACCAAAAGGCTATTTAGAACTCTTTAATCACAGGGGATCTTGTTTCTAGCAAATCTTTGAGTTCCCTTTGGCTTTTGCAAAATATTAATCCTGTTTGTCTCAATTCCTCACATAAACAATGTTTACAATAAAATACATCTTTACCAGTTTTAAAGAAAGTAGCCCTTGGAATAAAAATATAAACAAGGATACCAGTGTAAATCAGTGGAGGTATCTTCTTACCCCTGGGGCTCATAGAATCATAGAGTGGCTCAGGTTGGACGGTACAAGGATCGCTTCAAATACTGGAAGGCTGCAGTGAGGTCTCCCAGGAACCACCTCTCCTCCAAGTTGAACAAGTTTCAGCCATCTCCTTCCAAGAAAATGCTGGTTTTACCTTAACTTGTGGAACAGAAAGTATACAAGACTCCAAATACCATACAGAAAATGGACTTCCGTGACTGACAATGCCTGCTATTATAAACGATGAGCGAGGATGCACTTAAAGGAAAAAAGAGAGATGGTTCTTACGCCCTCCATTCACATAACAATCACTAGAGAAGGCCTTCAACTACAATACAGTCTTTTGCCGACATTCACCCATCTGGAGTCTGGGTTCAGAAAAGGAGTAATATGATTCCAGTTGTGATGATGTATTTATTAGAACACTGTTTAGGGACTGAGAGTAAGCTTAATATTTAAAGTTTCTGGTCTGCCTGGGAAACTGCTACAAGCTTCCCTGTTACATTAAGTCCTCCTGAGACACTACTACATCTGAGAGTAACATCACAGTGCGAGGCAAATGCTAACTGACAGACATTATGATATCCCTCAGAGAGGTACCTCATTTTATACATGATCCTGCATAATGAGACACAATGTGCAAGCATTGTGAATTCTGGAATATCTATAGATGTGTCAGGTTTTCACATTAGCCTGTCTTTTGGTCTCAAATTTCTTGAAGCAGTTACGTTAAAAATATGTTTCTGTCCTTTATGTAATCATCCACTGAAATAATGTTATATGGTTTATAAGTGAATACCTGAGTTAAAGATAATAGTCGCTCTTCCCACCTCTAATCCACAGATATCAAAGTGTCTCATAAAGAAGCATATTTATCAACTATATTTTAATAAAGGGTAAGAGCTAAGTTAAAGTACCTTAGCAGAAAAATTTCTGTAACTTTCAATGAAGAACATTATCAGAATATCTGATTAGGAGTCACTCTGGAGTAACTGATCCATTATGGCTCTTACTTAAAAAAGGAACATGATTTACATCAGATCTCGTGTTCCTGCCAAGGCATTGGCCATAGGCATACAAATTGTAACAGCAAGCAACAACAAACATGCTTTTAGGATCTCCTAGCTTAGTCAGTATAGACTTAGTAGGAGTTGATGTTTCATCTCCTAACGCTTTAATACAGAAGCAAATAAACCTATAATCAAATGAAAGTTGAATATATCAAGCAATAAAGCAGATTAAAAAATAGTTCACAGGAAACTTCACGCTCACGGTTCAATCTAGATCTCTAGAACCAACTACCAGAACACCACATTTGTTTCCGTTCTGATAAGGCATGAAGACCTCAAGAAACACAGGCACTGGGCACACAGAACAGAAGGCAGTCCTCAAAGCCAAAGAGGTTGCCGCCTATGAAACAAGATAGGAAAAAGATGGACTCGTGCACATGGCTGTGTATGTGATGATTGAGGTTAGTATCCTGCCCTGTTGGCAAGGCCACTGCCCAAGCACTTGCACTGAGTTCATTAGAACAGGGGGCTGAACCTGGGGCTTCCACCTCATGCTGGTCTGCAAAGGTACTTCTTCACAGAAAAACATTGTCAGATACCCAAATAAAAAATTCTGTTATTGAAATACTCACATTATAACTGAGAGAAAAGGGCATATCTGAGATGAAGTAGAACTGCCCAAGACAAAAGCCCTTACAAGAACTCAGAATATTCTCATTTTACAACCTACGCAGGGCACAAGAGCTTGAGATGCTCTCGGGTAAGGACAGGTTCCTTTGTCTTTCATATTGTAATCACATGCATGGGAATTCCCCCTGGTGCTGAAGCCTCACGGCTGCAGGTGAGAGGTGTTCGGGGTGAAGGTGATGCAGTATTTCCCTCTGCACTCTGACCTGTAACACCACATTGGGACTACCAGGAGGAGAAACACTGACAAGATGCTCCTTACATACTCGGTATTTCTGTGTCACCAGTGTGGGTCAATCCTCCACTGAGATCAGCAAGAGAAACCACAGTGCTCCACAATCATTCTATGTCCCTCCTTCTAAGGAAACCTTTCTGGCAGCATGTGAATAACTAGGCTCAGAAGCACAATAACCCAGGGGGATTATCAAAATCTGCTCACATGAGCAACTGTACCATGAGGCACATCCCCAGCAGCAACACGAAGTAACCTCCTGTATTTTCAGCAGGGTTCATACGCCATTACTTACTCTTCAGCACATACGCTTCCTCTGCTAAGTAGCTGCCTCCCGTCAACCCCACTATGGCTGGAGTTCAGCAGTAAATAAAGTTTTTCCTGCCTTGTTCCTGCGGCTTGTCAAGTACACTGGACGAAGGTGCCACATGAATGTCACCAGTTATTTTAGGTGATTCCCTAAGGGAAAAGCTGCTATAAAAGATGTCAAGAATAAGTGATACCTCAGAGCTCACAGTAGATACATTATTCTTTTAGTCTCCTCTCATAAGCCATTGCAACAGAGAGATGAAAAGTTTCAGAGGTGACCAAGCACAATTGTGTGTCCTCCTGCAATATTCTTAACATGCAGGAGAACAGAGAGTTCTTCTTTTCTCTCTTTTTTGAATATTTGTTTGAGCATGCCAGCTGCAATCACCCTTGTGACTGCTTTCTGCATTAGAAAATTCAGCCTCCTACATTTTTCTTTTGGGTATTCCCCTACCTACCTGTTATACTTAAGCATCAAAATAGTTGGGAACTCAACTTCAGCTGCATCTGGCCTTTTTTTTTTTTTTTTTTTTCCCCAAAACCTAAAACTGGTGCAAGGCCACACACAAACTCAACTCAAGTGTTCCTACCTTGCACTTTGGTGTATTAGATTCTGGAAAGCTATGCAGGATGATGGATAGTGATTTCTCTGGTGGACTGTTGTTCAGCTTCTGAAAATAGTGTTTGAAAATTGACACACACACACACACACACAAATGGAATAAGATAAGTTAGATCATAGGAAACAACACTTTAGGTGATCTATCAAGTCAGTTACATGTACCCTCACATTTTTCCAGCTGCAGCACTGTCCAGCCAAAGTATATAAATACTTCTGGCAAGATACCAGAAATTTTCCTTTTGCTAGGCATTAAGAAAGGCCTGATCTTGAAGACAAGACTGATAAAATTTAGCTTGGTGTGGGATAGCTAATTGTGTTTTATGTGGAACAGTTCGGCTTCTAATAGTATTTTCCCCAACTATTCCTGATGTGTAAGTGAAAGAAGTGAAGGGATCCTCAGCAACCCTAGTCCCCAGGCCACGTCTCTCCCAGAAACACACAGAAAGCAGCTAGTACAACTGATGATCCCCAGCTCCAATCACTCTTCCCTCTTGTGCAGCAAAAAATATCTCCCCTCTCTCTCCTTGCAGTTACTCTGAGCAGCTTGCAGCTCTCAGGTTGTACAGCTGCAGTCCAGGAGACTGCACTGAGCCCACGTGCCCCAGACACGACCACTGACAGATTAGAGAAGCATGTGCTGAGCTGCCAAGCTCAAAAAAATCCAAACACTTTGGCTTATAACAGAAACCAGATCACTTATCTGAGCTGATGGAGTAGAAACCCAGCAAGCTTAAGTAGGCTGTGGCACACTGCATTAGAGCTTGAATAATGCGCAGTTTTCCTTTTAACTATTGTTTTTAGATAAGCAGTGTCATAATAAATAGACCTAGCAAGAAGCACTCATTTTTCAGCAGCAGTGAAGCACTCCAAATGAGTGTTTTCTGTTTGACAGCCCTTCTCTCCCACTCCTTCCACCCACCTTCTTTTGTTCCCTCCCTCACACCAAACTTTTTTCAAAATAAACATCATTTAATTCCATTACCTTTATATACGCAGGTCAAATGCACAGGAAGGAGTGGCAGACATCCACTGCCCGCCAGCTATGGGCACCCCTCCTTAAATACCTCACACTCTACTTTGAAAGCAGTCTGATTTTCTCTGCCTCCAGATCGGAAGCTGCAAGACCTCCAACCTTTACAGGAGCCTCTTCAATTCCAGGCTTCTTCATTTGCTTTCTGTGCTGCTATTATCCTTCAGATTCAATACCTTTTCATTCTTGATGAATAAACATTTGAAGTATTTTCAGATGATATTACTATCTGCTCTCAGCTTGCCAGCTCGCTAGATTAAAAGAACATAAACTCTTCTTGCATGACAGTCCCTATTCCCTCGATTTTCCAGTTTGCCTGGTAGGCCCTTCTCTCAATCAGGCCCATTTTCAATTAAGTTTTTAAACACAGGTGACCAGACTTGCACTCACTATTCAGGCGAAGCCTCGCCAGTGCCTTGTATAATGGCAGCAAGACTTCCCTCCCAATGCTGCAAATCTCTCCCCCGATGCACCTTAGATTACATTTGCCTTTTTCATGGCTGTATCCTACTGGCATGCCCAGCCCAGCAGGACTCCCTGCTCCTTCTCCTCCTCCTCTCAATTTCTAGCTGATGAGTGCCTGAGAAACTTGGTAAAGCAAAAGGTCAGCAAGTCAGACGACCACTCCTGCTGCATCTCCTTATTTAAGGCTGCTCAGAGGAAGAAAGAGGCGTAAATGAATCTGTAGCAGCCACAACAGCAGTTGCTCTAGACAGCCAAATCCTGTGAACACGTCACACTTCCATTTGCTGAGCAGTCCCCAAGACCCAGAGCAAGCCATAAACAAGAGCATCTCTTCAACTTTGGGATATTTCTCAGTTGGGAAGGAAGGAGTGAGAGAACAGCAGCAAAGTCACACACACAGAGACACATCAGATGACACAGAGAAGTTATTTTTAGTGTTATAGGTCTGAATGAAATAATCTGATTTCCAAAGGAGATGGGTGCTTTTTAAATTAGGCAAAATGTGTGTGGGGGAAATGAGAAGATAACATTAATGCCGCTTTGCAAAAATATATTTTTGTTGAAATATTAGAATCACTGTACACACTTAGAAGGCTGTGCTGTAAAATAAGTAAAAACTTCTGTATACTATTGTTTCATGTGTTCCAAAGAGAAAGCCCAGTAACCACTTTCGTTCTTTCAACCTCATTACCTTCTGTAAGAAAACCACGCCACCCATGTATTTTACAATGAATGTAAATTGGACTTCATATCTGATACCTCAAAGCCAGGCTGAAACACGTGGAAGCCTATTAACTTCATACCATGTATTTTAGAATTTTCTTCCCCATTCTGTAAGCAGCTTCCGGGCAGAAGACTGGGCAGAAGACTGACAGTCTGTAAAGCAGCAGTGCAACCGCCTTGTTTGCACTCTTGTGCTCGATAAGGCCTTGAAACGCTTGATTCCCCAGAGGTCATCCTTGTTTCTTTTCTCAGCAGAAAATGTCTCCTTATACTTCAATTCAGCTGTGACAAATCTTTATAAATAAAGGATACCTAGTATTTAGGTAGTGATTTCCGTGCAGAAGAATGTAACAACGCTTTCCTCGGGGCTCACCCAAGTCATCTCACAAGCTGCCAGGAGGCAGCGCAGAGGTGGGGCTCCACCCAACACCTCCAACTGTGGCCCCAGAGTCTGACCCCTCAGAGTCTGACCACTCTCCGCATCAAACCAACACTGGGTGACAGTAAAAAAACCCAAGCCAGCATTGCTGAAACCCATCATGATTTCCTTAAGATCTGCCAGACAGATGTCCAAATGCATTCGAACATATCACAAAAAAATGCAGGTTTCTGTTGCTCAGGAAATGAGGTAACATCTATAGGGTCACACTGACTATTTTTATGTCAATAGCACTGTCTCAAGCCTGGTTTCTAAAAGCCCTATTGTCTCTTTTCATTTATACCATTACCATGGATCGTGCCACAGCACATTTGTTATAGAATTCCTCAAGAACGATGGTAGCAAAACCAAGGCAACTACTCTCCTAAGCACTTCTTTTAAAAAGAGACTTGACTGAGAGATAAAGATTAACTTTGAACTCCTCCACCCCTTCCTTTATCTGAATATGAAAAGAAGATGTTACACAGATGTTTGCCTTGATATGATATTAAAAGACAATT
>PPHD01028573.1:0-10847 GCA_002909625.1 Bambusicola thoracicus
TTATTCTGTTAATTTGGAAACGCACCTTGTTGCTAATAGCTCGTTTCCAGTTGGCCCTTTGCGTGGGGATGGTTAAGTGGCTCCTCCTCAAAAGGGACCATTCCATCTCAGTGCCATCGCTGAGACACAACTGCTCTGAGTTCCAGGAACAGGTTGGTTGATGCAGCTCGGGGCTCTGTGTGGGAGAGGTTCATTGGCTCGGGCTGCAGGAGCGATGGCAGCGTGGCTGTGCCCTGCACATTGCACTGCTGCTTCTCGTGCTTGTTGCTGATGTGGGCTGAAGCTCAGCCCTCCTGCCTTACAGCATCCACAGAGCAGCGTCTGGGAGGTGGCTGCGCACTCTGAAAACTTCTGGAGCCTTGAAGTTGCATCAAAAAGATGCTTTTAATTTGGCCTAGCTGTGCTGCAAGCAGTATCCAAGCACCTTGTCTTGCTTTCCAGCTTGTCTTGGCCTCCCTATGTATTTTTAAGTTCTTTCAAGAAATTGGCCATTATGGCTGATTACATTATTTGCAATTTTTTGTCTCCTTTGATGCCTGTGCCAGCAGTGCTTATGTAAAGGGGCTTGATGATATTGAATGGTAAGAATGAACAAATGCAGCGGGAATTCAATTGCTATTTTGCTCTCAAGCACAAGTGTTCTTTCTAAATCAAATCTGACCACTTACTATGTCAGTCAGCTATGTTGTTGGCGAGACGGGAAAACTATTTCATTTCCATTTGATTTGAAGGGAGCTTCTGTTTGCTTGAGGTGCTCTGTTTTATTTGAAAGGTTTAGAAATGTGTATGATCTCCGGGTGCTCTGCATGCTTTAGAACAAATTTAGTCACTTTTGATCTTCATCTTGGCTGCAAACCCCTGTGCGTTACGTGCACGTGTCAGGTAACTGGCCGGGAGCTCCTTCTCCTCCCCCTGTCAGGGAGCTCAGAGTTCTCTGCCAGGCACCAGGCAGGAGTTAGCAGCGAGCTGTGCTTTCAGACACTTCACAACTCAATTTCCTAATGGTCCAGGAGAGGCACCCCGGGCAGCCCATGTGAGCCGTTCCACAGTTTGTGCCATGGCTCGTTAATGACGATTTGAAATACGTAATTGTTATGTCATTTACAGCTTGGTTAATAGCTGACATAGCACTTGTAAATTTGGTATTTTAGGAGGTTTGTGAGCTGTCGCAACAGACCGAGAGTGTCTGCACAGTAAGCATTGCATTGCTGTGGGTTTGGGGTTTGACCCATCGCACTCTAAACTCATCGTGACGTTCCCGCTTTAGATCTGATGTTCCGCACAGTTTGCTGGGAAGTTTGTCTGCTAATCTGGCAGAGAAGCTAATCTGCCAAAGCGGATAGCTCGCTCTTGGACTAACGCGCTGAAATGAAGTGTTCAGATTTGGAGGCGCAGAAGTAGGATGGAATGTGGCAGCCAGCAACTGGATTGTCTTAAACTGCCAAGGAAGCTCAGGCACGGAAGCACACACGCTTCTTTCATAAAGGTTGGCAGTCCCAGTCGGGCTGTTTCTAAAGAAGAATTGCCATCAGTGAGGTATTCAGAAGAAAAATGACTGTACAAAAATGACTGTGCAAAAAAGCAAAATTGCACAGCGCCATGGTGGGGACACTCAATTACCAACTTCTTTGCCTCTCTGTATTCAGACAGAGCGAGGATTCTCTGCGCTTGATTCATCACACTTGGCTTGAGAGAGAGCACAACATCTCCAGATAGCGGAGAGGCTGATTCTGCAGCGCCTCAATGTAGCTTTTATCCAGCCCCATCTCAATGGGGCTTTGTGTTCTCCTCACTTCTAGAAACCATAACTGCTGCTGGGGAGGCAGAAATGACATCCAAATATGGACCGTAAGAAGTATTGGCAAACCGGTATTTCTCAAAAATACGACCTGTGCTTAAAACAGCAGCAAAACCTTTATTTGACTTTTAAATCATGACATCTTACTGTCCTTTTATTTTTGAGCCTCTAAACAAAAGCGGGATGCGCTACAGCTCACTGCAAGCTGGGGATTTCAGGTGCAGCAGATCTACAAAAAAACAGCCCTCTGTTCCAAGGAAAGCTCCTTCCTGGCAGGGTGGCACGGAGGGTGTCCTGTTGGTGGCCGTGCCGTGTGGGATGGCAGAACCTCTGCTGATCTGGGAGCGCACTGCACAGCCCTGCAGGGAGCCGAGGCTTGCAGCAGCCTCACCTATTGATGTGGGGGCCTTTTCTCTGCGGACTGTGGCAGAAAAGAAAGCGGAGAAGTTGAGCAGCGGTACTGCAGAAAGCTGGCATGGATCCGTACGGCGTGTGTTGATGCTGCATCGTCTTCCTTTCAACTTCGGTTTGTTTTTGTCCAAATATATGCTGCAGCATCTGTTTACTCAGCCGTGCAGTGCTGGAAGCATACCTCTCCTCCTGACAGCTGACGGCTTTACGTCCTTTGTAACTCGATTTGGATGTGGGGGAAGGAAGATGCGTGCTTTGCGAGGGGAACTTGCCGCGGTCCCAAAATTAATAATGGAATTGATGGAACACTCCACTCAAGTCTGTTGGCATGTGGTTGATGGTTTGTGGGACAGTAATGTATTCTGTGTGGGAACATCTGCTGTAAAGGGAACGGCTCGGGGAGGGGGAAAGCGTATGATACAGCTGCCAGTACTACTTCAGAGTGACTTGTGTATGAATGCACAGGATGGCTTAACTAAAGGGAGGATGGAATTTCCCCTTTTTGTAGAGGAAAGTCAATGCAGAAACCTGGTTTGTGGTGCTGCTGCATGTCTGCTGGTTTACAGTGGTGCTTTACAACACCTAACTGGGGTTCTGCGGGTTGCTCTGCCTCTGGAATGACAGTGCTTGGTGTTCGTCTCAGTTCACTCCATACTATTTTTACAGCTCTGTGTTCAAATGGCTCAGAATAACATGCTTGTCACTCACCTGTCAGCTGCAAAATGTAACTTACTTCAGACTTCCTTCCCCTGAGAGTAGCTCCGATATGAGGAGTATCTTCAATTACCGAAAAAGTCTGTGCTGTCCCTGTCCTGTGTACTCCTAAAAGGCACTTGGTAACAGAAGGTCCTCTGGTTCAGAGTGGCCTACTTAAGAATGCTGCCGTGCAGCAGGCCAAGGTTTGCCAGTAAAGTTTTAGCATCATGAGATGCTGTTCCAATTTTGGGGAAGTGGGGATGGGTCTTCAGTGTCATCTGTACCAGCACATGGCTTTATGGGGTGAATTCCAGCACACATACAGGACTGGGTTCTGCCTGTTGGATCCCGCAGCCCTTGACTCAGTGGGAAGTGCATCAGGATCCAGTGTGCTATTGCTGAGGGCTGCTTTGTGCAGCATCAGCAGAACAGCAGGAGCTGCGCAGCACTTCTGCACTTGTTGCATGTGTGAATTACTCGATAAGCCTGTCTCCAAGTGCTTCTGGGTTCTCATCAGACTGGATGTACAAATCTTTTAAGAGAGTGTCCCTCAGAACATTTAATCCTCACACGTGTTGAAGCTGAATTGTTTTTCAAATTGTGTGGTTGCTGCTCTCTCACTGCTGAGTTGGAATGGGCCTTTCAGCTTTGGCTTCACGTGCTGCCAGTGATGCTCTCATCTGATTTACTGTCAAGAACTTAACCAAGTGGGTGGAGACACCGAGCTGTCTGTCCTCTGAATGACTACAATTCTATCATCCAATGTTTTGTGTCTGCAGACAGAACAAATGTCATTAGTGATTTCAGAATTCATTAGAACTGAATCATTGTGAACACTTTGCAGTTTGTGACATGTCACTGGTCACAGAGCTCCCTGTAGAGGAAAATAACAATTGCTTGCTAACAGTTCTTTGTTTTTTCCCCATTCTGACACAGGTTGCCAACTTGGCCTGTTCCATCTCGAACAACGAGGAAGGTGTGAAATTGGTTCGCATGTCAGCCAGCCAGCTTGAAGCCCTGTGTCCCCAGGTAATGAAGCACAAAAGAACCTGCTCCTTGCCTGGATAATTTGGCAAGTGGTTCTGATCTTTTATGTCCACTTATAGACTTGTCTGCAGGTCTTGGCATTTTCCTCAGTGCATGTAGAGAATTATATGCATCATGACTTACATACTTAAAACTACACGATAGAAAGTAGTTAGATGAGTGATAAGGATGAATCTTGAGGTTCTTCTTTACGTGATAGCTGTAAGTTCCTCTTGCTGGGAATTCTTGTAACCTGTGAGACAGTAAAACCAATGAAGCTTCAGTGGTTTACTGCGGACGTTCATGTTGCAGAAGATGTGTTGTAAAGACACCACTGCTGCTCTTGTGTGTGCTATGATTATTATTATTATTTTACGTAAGTAGAATATAAATACACCAATAAATCTTCCTCATGGACCACAATCTGTAAAAACTGGCTATGCAAGAGGAGTTTGAACCTGTCTGAGACCGTCCTTTAATTAATAGCTTCTTAATGACAACAAGGAAATTAGGTTTATAGAAGAGCTAGGCTATGCTCTTTCATTTTGATACTCCAGTTGTTGGCATTTAAAATATCAAGAAACTGGGATGAACTTTGAGGGCTGCAGAGTGCTGTCAGTTCTCGTGGTTGCATCTTGTAAAGCATCGGAAAGATCAGGTCTAAAACATACACATAAGCTGCTGGTGGTATTTAGATACTGATGGAAAATATGTTCTCAAAAGTGGTCGTGTGACACTGTATTAAAATAAGGTATGTTGTCATCCCAGGATTACTTGGAATTTGTTCCTATTTTTCCACGTATATAGAAATGGAATGGACCTCTACACATCTATAAGTTCCTTGAGATTGTGTTTGTTTCAGTCTCTTTCTTTCTTTGACTGCCCAACAACCTTCTATTTAAATAAGTCTACACCTTTGTAAGATGAGCATCATGGCAGCCAAGCCAACGTGAAATAATGAACTACAGCCAGTAGTCACAGAACTGTGCTCACAAATGCCAAGGTGCAGTTGTTAACCTTTGTTTTCAGGGACTGTGGATACGTTTGGTGTGGCTGGGAGCTGTGGTGAAGTGGGCGCAGGGAGGGCTGGAACTGATGAATTTTGGCTTTATGTAAGTTACACATCTGAGCTTCCAAGCCTGCAGTTCTGATGCTCCGCTGTGCGATCTGCCTGAGTTTTAGGGTGGTCAAGGGATTAGCAAATAACACCATGGATGTTCATAGGGCTTGTGAGAGTGCTTTTATGTTACACTGTGTTCTCTGGTTGATACTTTAATGCTCTGAGAGTATTTGAACATGTGAATGCTGAGAGATATTTAGGGACACTTATTTAAACTGTTCTGCAAATGGCATCTGCTTTCTCCTAGCAGTTCAGAAGTTTCTCCCATGCCAGGCTGTGCAGTGCAGCACGCTCTTATCCTCATCGGCTGCCTCTGAGCACCCCAAATAATCCCCAGATGCTTCTGGATGCACAGAACAGCACAGTGAGGTGCTGTTTTTTAGGGGCAATTACGGGCTTATTTTGCAGTTTATTTCTGACAAGACGCACGGTTTATTCTTGGATATTGTTAGGTGACAAACATGCAAATTAGGCATAAAATACCAATTTACTCCAATATTATCTGCTTTTTTTTTTCTTTTTTTTTTTTTTTTTGCTTAGATGGTATTTTTCCAGAAAGATGCTGGATTCAGAGTGAGTCAAGTCAATCAGTAATTATAATACACTCTGAAACTCAAGTGAATATATCAATATCACGAGGAAATATAATGTATGAAATTTAATTCAAGGCATTGCAGCGGTGGAAAGGATGAAACTGAAATGTAATGCACTTGATTAAGTCCCCAGGTAACTTCTTAAATAGCTTAGCAGTGTAGAGGCCATTCTGGGAGTAGGGAACTCCTGGTTAAAGAACGATTCCTGCAGAAATCAATCTGTAGAGTTAATTATAAAGGCAGTATCTCAGGTAGGGCAGTTAGTCGGTCCCTTGCGGTAACTTGCCTTCTTCAGCTGCCAGCTGAAGCTGGGATCGTGCAGCTCTTCAGACAAGGCAAGGCTTGGCAGCTTTGTTGGTGTGGACAAGAAACCATTCAGTGCCCGCATCACCAAAGGGCTCAGGCATTCGCAGGTTGGAAATTTAATTATTACAGCAAAGAGAAGGCGTGGAAAATCATTCATCTAAGAAGTCACTACAACAACGAGCAGTTCCATTGGGACAGTGTAGTAGTGTGGTCGGGTTGCTTTTCCTCCAGAGAAGTCATCTGAGTCACATCAGCCTTGCCGTTTGCTGAGTGAGCAGCCAGTTAATGCAGAAGGCCAAGCCGGAGACTAAATCTAGCATTTCAGCTCTGCTCTGTGGCCCAGGAAGAACTGCTGGGAAGAACTGTGTGCTGTGTAGCAGCCAGCTGGGTCACTGCTGCTGGGCTGGGCTCCCAGAGCTGAGATCACACCGCGTTAGGGGTCGCCGTGCTTTCCTGTGAAGGCAGGGCTTGGAAGCCAGCCTGAGTTCTTTGGGTTGAGGGCAGGTGTTGCTGAAATTCTGCTTGTTGAAATGCAGGGGTTTCTTCCAGCTGCCCACAGGGGTTACCTGTGTTCCTGCATCTTTGTGCCTCCCTAGGTGGTAAGGGAAAGGGGCAAGTCTGTGGCGTGTTGGGATGAAGGAACCAAAGCCCTTGGTCATTACAGTTACATGTTTAGAAAATGAAATGCTTAACGTCTCTTTCTGAATGGAAATGGAAAAGTACTGCTGAGAAATACTTGGAATAGTTGCTTATGCTCCCATTTGCCTAGCAGAGTGCTGGGGAAGTTTTCTTTGCCTTCTTGCTAAGCACAGATCTTGCCAATCGTAAATTAGTGAAAGATTTTGTTTATCTCAACTCAAAAACCTGGATCCTTGCTTGTAACTGTGGCTTCTGAGTTCTGTTTCCAAGAAGTACTTGCTTTGGGAGCCTGTGAAAGCTGTTTTGTAACAGCGTTTTGAATTTAAGATGTCTAAGAAGAGAGCTTAACCATAGCAAGCTTTCTGATCATACAAGCTGTAGGTGTTAAGGAAGTAACAGTGAAAATGCCCCAGCATGGCTCATGAAAGGGAAGAGCATTGCTGCAGCCTTTTGATGTGACAGTCTGCTGCCACTTGCAGCTGCATTTACCAGCGATTTGTTGACTTTCTCATTCTTTAAAGCCTTTAAAGTTCATCTGTAGATTTATAGTGCAACTGTAGTCAGAATTTTAGGAACTAATTACAGAACAGAACTTCCATAGGGTGGGTGCTTGCTTCCGCCAGTACGTGCTGGAGCCCATCGCCCCCAGACTGACCATCCTGGGGAGCAGCCCATAGGTGCAGGATGGACCTGCAGCTGCAGCAGCTGCTTTCCCATCCTAAGAGGCAGGGCTCGCTCTGAGCAGCACTGGTTGCCTTTTGAGGGCAGCAGGCGGTGTCTGCAGCCATCCTTTCCCCTCTCGCTCCGTGTCTGCTCTGGTACAGCCAGCATTTAGCAGAGCTCACCCACCCTGTGCAGTCAATGATTGTCACTGATTAAACAGGCTTCAGAGGAGCCTTGGATTAGATTACATCTTTTATAAAAATAAATTGGCTCTTCTTGTATTAACGTCTTCTTTTAATGACTGCTGTTCCACATCCATACATTCTAATTTTGAAATGCTTGAAAAGCAATTTGCTGCTTATAGATTTCGGATGAGGCAGGTGGTTACGTATGCTGATCACACCTACTGCCACACAAACAACGTGCAGGAGTGCACGGAGTCCCACGCAGAGGTTCCAGGTTGTGTGAAGACCTCTTTGTAAAAGTTAACATTGAAGTTGCATCTCTGTGTCATGAAGGCTCACTGTGAAGAACCAGCACAGGACAGGAGTGGCCAGCAGAGAAACGACATCAGAAACTTGAGCAGCTACTGATTCACTGGATCTACATAAGGAGAATCAGTGATAGAAGAAGGATTCAGTTCCGGGCTGAGAAGTATGTTGGGTGGGCAAGGGCTGTGCGTTTTCTTCACAGGCACAGTATGGGCTGTGGAGTGCAGTAGCAGAACAGCTTCCAGAAATGCCTCTGTTCCCTGAAACCCCCAAACCTTCATTGCTTCAAGTTGGTGAAGTGCTGTACAGAGCCGCACAAATGGGCCCCAGAACAAAGGGCTCCAAAATTCCTGCACCTTCTGCACGGGCTGCTGTTACCACCTGAGCCCTCAGCTACAAAAACCCTTCTCTTAGGTGAGAAAGTTGATAATTATCCATACACAGCATATGTATAGAAAATCACTTGGATGGCAGCATAAGCTGCCGGGAAGGGTTGTGTTGCTCCAGAAAAATCTGTGTCAGTGGTCGTGGCACTGTAACAACAGGAGAAAATATCCTCTGCAGAGACACCTGAAGCAAATCCCAGAAAGGCAAGGAGGATGGTCTGAGTTCCTCTTATATACTGGAGCAAAGAACTGGAAGTCAGAAGTCAGCTTCTCTGATTCTGTGATTCTCCTTTGGTGCATCAGCCTCTGTCCACTTAGTGGTCACTGCCATTACAGCTGGAGATCGTGCAAAGCAATCTCTGCGTGTTTTGCTTCCAGGCATTTCAGCTCATCAGTTTCTGCAGAGTGCTTTTTGCTGTATTGAAGTACGTAGAGGGCTGGCACACAGGCATGTGAATGCAAACCTGGGGCTGGATGTAAGTGGAAGTGACTTAAATGTCCTGCTTACGAACCGCGCTCCTGCTTGTAGCAAAATGGAATTGGGAGCAGAGGAGGAGACGTGAGGATGGAGATAATTTGGGGATGTAGGATATGGAAAATGAAGTTAGGAGCAGGTTCTTACAAACTGCCAGTAAGCAGGCTGTGTTTTCTTTAATGCAGAAAAACACCGGTGTGAAAATCCACCTAAGCCAGGGGGTTCCTGCTGGGGGCAGCTTGGGAGGCACAGGGCAGGAATCTTTTTGGGGACCATATGGAAGCTGTGAGCTGAGAACTGTGCTCTCTCTGCTCCTGTTCTGGGGGACAGGACGGTAGCAGAAGGCATGGCAGCACTGTGTGGCCTCTGTCTGTGGGGTGACAGCAAGAAAACAGCACAAGTGAGGGGTGGTGTGTGGTGCAGTCCTGGCTTGGGCAGCTTCAACGGGAACCTGCTTCCTCCTGGCCTTGCATTTGAATCACTTCTCTTGGGATCTCGTACCCTTTATTTCAAAACTAAACAAAACACACATCAAAAACAAAACAAAAAAAAACCATAAAAACAACCCAAAGCAAGAGTTAACCCCGAATATTTGGGCTGTAAAGAACAGGTGTTTAGTGAGGAGGGGGCAGGTGTGTGGGCGATCCTCAGTAAGGCACAGCAGCATCCTAAAGCCAATGCCACAGGAAAGAGGGCAAAGTGAAACCAGCTGCAGGAGGAGCAGTGTCCTACAAAGAGCAAACAGGCATTATGAAAAAGATTGAGGTGAAAATAACATAAAATTAATGCTTACAGCCACTGACTCAAGTTGTTATGTAGCTTATGGGTGTTGTGTGCGCTGAGATAATCTTAAGGTACAATAGGGAAGAATTGCAGAGCAAAGCAAAGAAGTCATTTTCTTCTCCCGTGTGAACTTTCCTCCTTCGGCCGTGCCAGCCAAGTGTTCAGAATGGCTTTTTGTAGGAAAAACAAATGTGCAGGAGCTTTCTCCTGGCTTCCGTGTCGGTCTTCCAGCTGCGGGGCCAGAAAGTTTTCTCAGTCTTTAATCTCTATTTTCAACGGGGAAAAAGAGAAACAAACAAACAGGCCAAAAAGCAGATTGTTCCCATGAGGCTGTGAGATGCAGATTGAGACATCAGTCGAGGCTTTGGATCCCCGGCCTCCCCCGTGTCAGGGCAGGGCTGCCAAGGCCTGGCTGTGGCTGCAGGCACGGCAGAGCTGCTCCAGGAACTGGCTGGAACGGCGGCGCTGAGCTGGGCTGACCGGAGCACTGCAATTGCTGCATGAAACAAAGCATCGATAAAAATAGTGTGTTTTCTTGCCATGCTTCATTTCCTTCTGGATAGTCTCAAATGTCCCTGTTTGATTCTTTTCTTTGTACAACTTCAGTGAGTCATTGTGATCACAGTGCTCTGGCAGAATTTTGAGAAGCTCTGAAATACAGAATATTTCCCTGCACTGCCAAGTGTTTCACATGGAAGCAGCTACACTTCAGGTAGTCTTGCCGTATTCTGCCTATTTTTGGACTCTGTGTGGCCTTCCTACAAGTTATTTGTGTTGTAAATGATTTCGTACAGTTAAATGCCCAGTGTTACGTGTTTTTGTGGAGGAATAATGGTGTACTTCAATCAGTCCCTTCACCCTTACTCCCCAGAATGTTCTGTTTAGATAATGAAGGAATTGCAGTGCCCGCCACCCACGGCATACACAGGCACAGAAGATCCTGCATTTCTGTCCTGTTGCCAAGTCTGTCCAAGCATCTGTTAGAAGGTAAATCGGTTGCCCTGTAGCAGATACCAGGCATCGTGTAAGAGTGTATTTACCTGAGAAGTTGGGGTTTTTTGGATTCTGTCAGTAATCCCTGGGATATTACCCCAGCCAGATGATGGGCAGAATAACTTCTCAGTGTAAATCTTAAGCTTTGCATGTTTGGCAGAGTGAAGGGTCTGATTTCCCTGGCTAAAACTGGATGTTGTGACCACTGTGCAGATGGAGATCCAGATGCTAAATGCGTACAGGTGGATTCATGACTGTGAGGTAGAGTATGTGCTATGAAACAGGGCTCTGGGGCTGCATCAGCTCTCTTGAATTTCCTCCCGAGCACACGTGCAGACGCGCACACCTTTATGAGGGTGTCTGTACTGAGCTGTAGTTCTGGCCTTAGCTCTGCAGAGCTCCTCGGCAGCCTTTGATTTCCCCACCTCTGCATCATCCACATCTCTAGCACTGCTGGCTGCTTTCCA
>PPHD01028575.1:0-10847 GCA_002909625.1 Bambusicola thoracicus
AAAAAACCAGACACAAAACAAGCACCTTTGAGTGTATATCTTTATTTCTGTTCAGTTCTCTGTAGCAGACAATAAGAATGCCAAGTGGGAAAGGCCACTAACAAAAACATCTCACAAGTTTGTCTTCAACCAGGAAATAAAACTCCAGTGAACTGTCTACTTCCCACAACTGGAGAAATCAGAGTTTTGGCTACTGTTGTTGCGAGTGAAGTGCTCTGACTTTATTTATTAATTGATAGGAATTGCTGAAATATGCAGAAAGTAATTCATGAGGAAGATAACTACATGAATAACTACAGGGAGTTAGAGATAGCAAAGAGGGAGTAATGTGTGTGCAGCTGGCGATCCCTGACCTGTGGCTACACTAACAGGATAATAACGTGACAAATGGCAGAAATGAAAAGCATACATAAGTAACTGAAAAGGGGTTCTGACAAAATAGAAATTATGACTTCCACAGAAATTAGCAATGCAGCTGTATCATAAGCACTAGAAAGGGTGCTTGACAGCATGACAATAGCATGAAGGCTGATGGGACAGCAGTTAACCAATGTGGTCTGCTTATGTGGGAGGGATGGAGTGGGAGGGAAGGACCTGGGGAGGGAAAAGGGGAATATAAAGTAAAGCAAACAATGTAACTAGGATTGGAGGTATCCGCAACAGCCCTGCACTTGATCTCTGCCATTCAGAGGAGGAAAATAAACTTGCTGATTCCATCTTATTCATGTCTGAATCACCTCCAAGGTGTAGGGACCGTTTCTCTGAATAATTTGGTTGGTGTTTGCTTTTCTCATGCCTTTCCTTTCTGCATATACTGCCACAATGTGTTCCTAGCATATAATACTTAGGGTGCAAAAATAAAGGCTTCAGTCCTGATTTTGAGTTTTGAGTAGCTCTGTGGGTCATGTCACAGCCAATACATGAAAAAAAAGAACGAGATCCTCATTAAAGAATTGGGATTCTCAGTTATTTCAGCTGATGAAAAAATTCCAGCTAGCAAAACCACCCTAATGTATGCAGTCTTTCTGGAAACAGCCCTGGAACTATTGTTTTTAATAAGAAATTCTAGTGTCCCAGAGAGACAAGTGATACTACTTAAAATCATAAGAAATCCAAGAGTGTTTTCATCCATGCTTACTCTTTTTGTATGCACTCCCCATTACCAGACTGCTTGCTTTATTGAGCACTCAGAAATCTAGGCTAGTTATTTGACCTTTGGTCACTTTCTAAACCTACTCTTTTGTCAGTAATCCTTCCAAGCGCACCATTTTTTCCCAAGACTTTTGAGTGAATTCAGGTAGTCAAGTTGTGGCCACGCATGACTGATTACAGCGGAAGGAGAAAAATAAGTACACTGATTAACATTCTGCTCCCTTTGGAGAGGCTAGGAAATTACTTTGGCAGCTCTAGATTTACTGACACCCTGCTGGCAGTTTATTCCCCATGTTTTCTGAATTGCAATCATTTTTGAAAAACATGGCTAATCCTTGACTGTGGACTGGGGAGGTGAGAACAGAGTTCTGGAGATCCAACGCTTGATGCTTCCTAAAAATGCTTTTCTTCATCAGGCCCCCCATGGCCTTTCTCCTTAGCACACTCAAGCACTGCAGGCTTAATTACTCTCTCCGTTATCATTGCAGCAGCCTCTGTACAGAGCTTTGCACTCCTGAGGACTCCAGAAAAATTCCAGCATTTGTGAAGACAGTCACAGAGATAGGACATCAGATGGTCTGGTCCTGCTGAACGTGCCTGGGCTGCTCTACCTCTCCCTGACACTGTAGTTATTCAGAGAGAAGGCAAAGAAGGCTCTGTAATAAGTGCGTGGAAACCATGAGATCTTTTGTTGGCTTATAGTAAGACCATAAGCATATATTTTTTCTTTAGTATTCCGCCTTGTCTTTATCAGACCCAGTAGTTTTCTTCATGCTGTGACAATTAATTGGATTGTTTTCACTTAAAGATCTAAGCCCACAAGATAATTGGAATGGAACTGAATTGTTTTCTTTTCTCTGCCCTCTCTCATTGGCAGTTTAAGCAAGTGTGAGGCTGCATTAAGTTTTTAACTATTTTGGTTGTTTTTTCTTCTCTCCTGCAGATAAAGATTGTGCTTAGATCATTTTATTTCAGCATGGGTTTGTAGTATATAAAAAGTGAAAAGGTTAGTTATATAACTTAAGTACTCAATTGCTTTGACAGAAAAAGGACAATGAAGGAAAATGTCACACACGCAGGAAAAAATAGCAGTAAAAAAGGAAAGGAAATGGCAATATGCTTATATGTTTTGCACTACAAATGTAGTGAAAAAGGATATCTAATCAAATCTCTGTGCTGAGAAGCTAAATTGGGAAGACAGCAGCATCTTCAGCAAGATCTGCCAGCAGCACGGGTGGGACACCAAACCAGTTATCGTATTCCTTCACAGAGTGATTGTCTCAATTTCTTATGGGCTTTACCTACCCATGCAATGGTTGATCAGTTTCTCTCCTTAGCAAATTTTGAAAATGATTACTGCAGTGCTCATAGTTGTTAGCAGTTAGTTTGGGAACCCTCCGCTTCAGTGCTGGCTGAGAGGCAACACTTCTCAAGCGAGGACCAGATTGCTACCGCAAACTTGGAGAAAAATTCTCATGTTCTCAAACAGGAAGGAATACAGGGGAAATCTACTAACAATATGCAAACACAATCAGGTACTGCCAAAGGGATTTATGAAACAGGGAGGGAATGGGATTACATCTCTGAATGTATATTTAGGATGGAGTTTTCAGGCTTTCAATTATTCCATGTAGGGTATTGGGGAAGGAGGCAGAGGAAGTTAAATAATTAAAGCACTTGATCAAACCTCAAGATTTCATCACCATTCTCTCCTTCTTCTTTTTCTGACTCACAATTTTGCCATTGTTTGGGAGGGAAGAGATGACTTCAGATTTTTTAGCTCTTCAGAATTCGCACTGACCTAAAGTGTGATGTTTCAAGTTATAGCAGAAGGAATACGGCTTGTTCAGTTCCAGTCAGGTTAGTCTCCGTGCCGTCTGTGCCTGTTTTGTTGTCCTTGATTCTCCTATGACAGCTACACTATGCTCTGGTGACAGCCATCCTTTACAAGCAAGAATCTCCCCTCTGTAGGCTGCTCCAGAATCCCGTGTTCATTGAGATAGCTCCTGCAAGTCTAGAGACTTCACCATCAGGCCCTAAAATAGACACACCAGGGTTGAAAAGCAGGGAACAGAATGTTACAGCAAGTTGCATCATTTCATTTACATCTTGTTCCAGTTTTTTTCTCAACTTATTTTGAGAGCTTTACGTCAGACACAAAAGCTGATCTAGACAGCTATGTAGCAATGACAAGCAGAGAACAAAGGTTAAGTAAAACGACAGACCATAAGGTAAGCTTGGAGTACACAAGCAGTCTCCATGTACCAGGATAATGAGAAAAGACTGTATGTAGAGTCTTATCAAAGCAGAAAAAACATATGCTAATTCCCGGAACAGTGTAAGAGAAGATCAAGTATATTAACTAAGAATAAACTATCTGAAGGAGTACTTTTGTTAAATATATTATTTTGTATTCAAGGGTCAGATATGAAAAACTGCCAACTTCACCTCTCTCTAATATTTAAATAAAAGACAATGTTGACTATGCTAAGTGAGGAAGAATATCGAGCTTCTTTAATAATTAAGAATTGTAATTATTAGTTTGTATCTTTTCTAACTTTTTTTAGTGCCAGACTTTAAGTGTTTGTTTATGGAAAAACATCATGTATTAAATATGCCTGTAGCAAATCCACAAGGCTTTTCTACAGAGACAATCTAGAAAAAAAAAAACACTTTAAGAGATGACGTTGTTTAAGTGAACTTGGCCATAAATATTTTAATTGCTTACAAAGCCAATCAAATCTGTCACATATTTAACTCTTGAATGGGAAATTTGGTACCTCTGTGCTAGGAAGTAGGATGTACCAAGTCAAAGCCAAGCCACAAGTCTATGCTAAAAAAACATACTAATACTTACATAGCACACAAATCACATAAACAACATGGAAAATTGGCAAAATACTCTTTTTGAAAGAATAGTTGTAATTCACTCAGACATTCAGGATACAAACTGACAGTCTGTAAGGGGACTACAGTGGTTTCCTTGATTTTGTTCAGCTCAGTGAATTGCTTTGTTACTTAGACTACATGTGTGGAAACACAAATAGTTTCTCAGTGCCATAGGTGTTATTAATATAATTATCTGGGCTTTCGGGGAAGTAGAAATTAGAATTTTCTAAGAAAGTGAGTGGAGACAGAAACAGTCTGTAGTTGGTTGCATTGAACAGAGCTGGATTGTCACAAATGCCTCTGAAAAGTATTTCACTAAAAACATAACATGTCTGCTACTAGTTTTAACAGACATAGCGAAGACTGTATTCTGCCTTCAAATTAAGATGGAAGACAAGAAATTTGTGCCTCTGCATAACTTCATGGTTCACCCACACCATGAATAGTGAAATGCTGGTCTCTTCACTTTCCCATAATGTATTAGATTAGGAAATGTTTCAGAGATGGTCAAAGAGGACAGAATCATAGAATCACCAAGGATGGAAATGACCTCAAAGATCATCCAGTCCAACCGTCCACCTAACACCAATATTTTCCCCAATATTTCTTAAACTGCATCCCTTAAGACCACATCTAAACACTTCTTGAACACTTCCAGGGACAGTGACTCCACCACCTCCCTGGGCAGCCTGTTCCAGTGCATGACCACTCTTTCAGAGAAGAAATTTTTCTTAATATCCAACCTGAAGTTCCCCTGGTGCAACTTGAGGCCTTTTCCTCTAGTCCCATCACTAATTACAAGGGAGAAGAGGCTGACACCCACCTTGCCACTACCTCCCTTCAGGTAGTTGAAGAGAGCATTAAGGTCTCCCCCGAGCCTCCTCTTCTCCAGATTAAACAACTATTAAAAACTATCAAAAGTAGCTAAAAAAAAGTATTATAGACACTGGAAAATCTGTCTGACTCTTTCTGCATGATCTGCATTATCTTCATTATGTTTACCTAGTTCAGCATTATTTCTTGATCAGTCTCAAAATCCTTCGTATTTTTTTGGCTTCTTTTGAAGAAATACAGCTGGTTTCTATTGTACAGAAAAAATAATAAGAAAGCAGGAAAGGAAAATCAGAATTGATTCCTAAATGTTGCATTGATCGGTTAGCTGCAAACGAAATGTCTCCTGTAAATTAAACATGTATAGGTTATTTCTGATGCTGAGAAGGATTTTTCATAGTGAAGAAAAAAACAAACTTTCCTTCCAAGAGACATCTGCAGCATGACTGATATAGCAACTGGTATTTGCTACACCAGTTGATTGCAGAAGACAGCAATTTATGTCAAATCTCACATATATGTCCAGTCACGGACATGGTATAACTCTTTTGAATTACAATAGTGAGCTCATTATATTGTTTAGGTTTGCTACAGACCTTCCCAAGATTTTTATTCTATTTATTTATTTATTTATTTATTTGCGGGGCTGGGGGGTGGAAGGGGGTTAAGGCTTCAGAGGTTCTGTGGAATTTGACAGGTGGCATTTAGGCTTTTGTGTTCACCTTTAATTGCTGCACACCAGGGCGTACCTTCATCCTGCAGCCAGAATCAGCTGAGCAGAAGGCACAGAATTTCACAGTGCTTCTTGTGGCATGCAGGACTGAGACATCATTCACTGTGCAGACGTGCACAGAGCAAAGATTTTGTTTGAAAATGCTTACTAAATCCATCACCTGGCAACTTTTAGAGATATTCTTCCACACATTGAATAGGTTCTTATACCTCTAAACGAAGGGCTAACTTCACAAATATACACAGATGTAAGTTATTGAGCAAGCACTGCTGTTTATAACTACATAAATAGGTTGCGTCACAGTTTCGGTGAAAGCTTTCTGTATTTCTGTTAACTCTGTCCCATTCATTTGGGAGAAGAAATGCACAGTTATTTGCACGCTGGTTCTGCCATGGTGCATCTCATGATGAGCGTTCGGTTGTTGCTTTCTTTAGGTGGGCAGACCTTCAAAGACTGTGGGTATGCCTTACTGTATTCATGTTAGGTACCCTTTGACTTCAACCACAACAGGGGTGATCCCACTGCAAGTGAAAGAAACTTCCACATGGATAGCTATGTAAAAGTATATATGTATTAGAAAACTAAAATAAACCTTATCTGTTTTGCAATGGAAAATCCACTAACAAATATACTTTTGCGGATAGGTAAAAGTAGAAACATGAAATACTTTGTTTTTCCATCAGTCTCTTAAGTAACAAGGAGTGCTATTGCTACAATGCTGCTTCTCATTTTAATTGCGCTGCTATTTAGGAAAACTCACAATGCTGACTTATGAGGAAAGTTATAAAGGAATAACAAGGAAAACTAATTTTGTAAATAGACACATATCATTTGGCTGAAATACCTGACCAGTTTTTACATGCCAGTAATTTCTATAGGAACCATTTCTTTTCCTTTCCTCTCCTGAAAATATTTAAACAAACAAAAGCTCACCCCACTTTCCCACTCACACGCTCATATACGGGACCAGCAAAACTCAGTAATTTTCCACTGGCACAACAGTCCCTCAGTGTCTGCCATCTGCTGAGCTGGCAGGACCCACAGGAGGAGCAGCAGCATCGAGTCAGGAGCTGTAACGTCACCCTGTGAATATTCATTCCATTTTCACTGTCACAGCTGCTCCTTATTGTCTCTGGGACTGACCTTGCATTGGTCCATTCCTCCCCCCCGCAGCTCCCCTTCGACTGCTTTAGAAGAAGGGGGCAGACAGTAGTGAGATACTGAAATCAAACCTCCCAAACACCAGAATTCCCACTTGAAATTGATCTTCATTCCTGCTGGCATGGTGGTAGTTCTGCCACCTCCTTTTACTGCTCTTATTTGTAAAGATTTGTAAAGACTTTTGCTCTGGGGAGAGCGTTTTAGACAAGTACAGCTTTTCTAAACCTGTAAATAGTTTGTTTTCGATTTCCTTATGCTAATAGGTAGTGTTTTTTCCACTCTTGCTAATTCTTTTTCTGGGCCGTATGCCTACGCTTTCAACCCTGTGACATGGTAAATGGGAGCACACAACGTCTCTACCACAGTCTCCAAATGTGGAAGCGGAGACTGGCTATCACAGTGAGCAGTCCCTCCAGAAAGCACTCCTGCATTGCATCCGAATTAAACTGGGATCATTTGAGGCTTCTGTTATTTCAAACCTACCGAATCAAGTGCTTCTGGAAACTGAACTCAGGTAGGGCCCGTGGTGAGTTTCCTGGCTCAGCCTGAAGGCAAAGGGAACGCAGAGATCCACTCAGGACCGTGTTTCTGAGCTGCTAAGGTGTCTGTGCAAGCAGCCTGCTTTAGCACGCAGAGCTAAGGTCCTGCTGCCTCTGTTTAAAGACTAATGAGGTGAAATAAATTAAACGTGGCTGCCAAGTAAGTCTACTGCACGTGCAGCCATTCTCAGTTGATGACACTGGGACATTACTAGCATCCACATGCTGTGAGAGAAGCTGTGTTTTGATTGACATTCTTCTTAGCTGAGCTGAGATTTGCCTTCCACACAGCTGGTTTTATAAGCAATCTGCAGCATAGGGTAATAGTTTTATCCTCACGAGTGGTGCTGCTGCTCCCTTTTACTACTTGCTAGGAATAAACCCAAAGCAGGGCTCAATGAAGTTCCAGCTATGGTGACATCCCTGTCCTTGCACCTCGGTGATGGGACAGAAGCGAACAAAACCAAAGGGCCAGCGAGCACGCTGCATCTCCAGCCAGTTCTGCTGTCCTCCGTGCTACAGCACTGCCCCACAAGGCTACCAGCGCCCTACTAACGCTCCCATCTCCTCACGTTCACCCTTGAGGGACTCTGCGCCGCCTCACGGGAGCTCAGCCCGAAGCAAGGAGCCGGGGGCAGAAACCGGGCCGCTGCGCTCTGCCGCCGCGGTGGAGCGGGGATGGGAGTGGACTGAGGGCGCAAGCCCGCCGGCTGTCCCGCCGCGGCGCACCTGCCTGCGGCCGTGCGGGGCCCCGGGGCCGCGGCCAATCGCGGCTCGGTTCGGCGGCGCCGGGCTCTCGCGAGAGCCGCCGAGTAAACATCCATCCCTCCGCCGAGGCCCTCCCGCCGCCCTCCTCCTCCTGCCATTAGTGCGGAGGAGGGGGCCGTGCCCGCACAGCGCCGGCGGCGGGCGGCGAGTGAGGAGTCGGCGGGCGAGCGAACGGCGCGCGGAGGTGAGTGCCGCGGGCAGCCCCGCGCCTCAGGGCTCCCCTCCGCTCGGCCCTGGGGAGCCGCCTCTCCGCGGTACGGTGCGGTGCCGAGCAGGGGGAGGTGAGACCCTGTCAGCGGCGACTGGAAATCTCCCGCTTCCTCCCCCCCTCCGCGAGGCAGCCATCGCCGTAACGGCGGAGGGAGGACGGCTCCGCTGGCGGAGGAGGCTGAGGTGGCTCCGTGCCGCCCGCCGCCCTCGGGGCCGGGCCGTGGGGCTGCGGGCGTACCGGCGGCAGGCAGCCGCTTTCGGGCGGGAGGGTGCCTTGCCCTCTTTAGCAGCGGGCAGATAAATACAGAGGGATGCGTTTGTCTCCGTAATACGCTTAACTGAGCGATAGCAACAAGCCCCTCGTAGTTCTGCTCTGTGCGGGGAATGAATCCATTGCCTGGCTCCGTAACCTCTGCCTGAGCTGTGGGAGTTTTGAATGGGGCCTGCGATTGGGCGCTTCGGCGCGTCCGACGTGTGCCGGGCCGCTCTGAGGTGACTTGGGTAAAAGTTAAGCGCTGAGAAGCGTGAGGTGCCTCCCGCCGTTTGTTTGTTTGCTTTTTAGCGGTGTTTTGGGTTAGCGTGAGGGAGCTCACGTGCTGCTAACGGGGTGCCTCGCTGCCGATTTCCTGTTGGCAAAATGCGGAGCAGATAAAGAGCCTCCATACGGCCCCTGGGTGAGCAGCGGTGCTGGAGGCTGGCTTGAAAGAAAGGCAGAACGCGTTTCTCCTCAGGTAACTGTTGGGCTACGCTCGTGTTGTTTGGCTCTGTGCTGCTGTAGGATAGCGAGGCTTGCTCTGAGGACTTTTTATCATTTGAACTACCTTCTGTGGCTCAGCATCTCTCCTGAGTTCTTTAGTGACCACACAGAGCTTAGTCACTGTTTGAGAAGCACCGTCTATGCCTGCTGTCCCTGAGCAGGCCGTGGGTTGGTAATGTTTTTAAACCTTGTCTTCCCCCTCTAAACTCAATTTTCACTTGGTCCCCATTTATTCTGATAAAAATCCTCTGCCACCAACAGGATGGAGCAGGGGATTAGCTAAAATGTAGTCAATTGATAAACTTTGATATTTGTGTTGTCAGAAGAGCTGCAGGGCAGGCTTGTACATTACAATGGAAGGAATTGCTTCTCTGAATACGGTATTCATCAGCACAAAGACTAAGCTAATATTATATGACAAATGGTTTGCTTTTAGTCCCCCCAGAAGGAGGCTTTATGTGTCTTAGATAACGACTGTGGACATAAATCAGGCATAGTATCGTCCACATAATCATGTAATCTTCTGTTGTTCCCAGCTTATTTCAACATATAGCTGCACTTAGGGCAGACAGGCCAGCATTAGTGATTACATTGCCATAGCATGAACATGTGGCTTTGGTAAGTGACTGAGTCTTAATTCCTTAGGTGGGTTGATACAGGATTTTTGGAAGTCCAGTGACAAAATAACAATCACAAACACTTATTTTTGTTGTATAAGCAGTGAGGGTAACCAAATCTCACCCTGCGGGGTGTGAATTCAGGGAGGAGTTACTTTGTGCATAGTATGATTCAGTTATGGTGAAGTGTATGCAAGGTGAGGGATCCTTTCTGGAAGGATAGATAGCCCTTCCCAATTGCAGGAGAATAGGCTGGATGGTTTGTCTGGTACAAAAAGTCCTGCAGCTCTGTAGTCTGACACTACAGAGGAACTTTTGGCAGTGTTGCTGCTCCTGTGTCTGCATGAAGAAACAACAGAAGGTTTTTTTTCCTTTGATAACAGTGAAACCAACTCAGGGGCTAATAGGATGAATGAACTTATTGGGAAGAACTTACTTTCCTTGTCACAGGTAATTTGATCAACATGGAGATCGTTGAGATAGGCAATTCTCATAGTAAGTACTGTCTTTTACTTGTGAGATCGGGTCATTTTGTGAAGCTTTCATTAACATTTCACCTAATACTTTATGTACAGGTTAAAAAAAAAAAAAGTAAATAAAACAATAAAACACCAAACTGGGGAAATATTAATCTATGCATCAGTCAATCTGATTTTCTGATTTCTTGGTGATTTTGTTGCTTAATTTTTGCATTCTGGCTTGAGTGGTAAATTTATGACTTAGTTTCTGATGTATATGGCTGGTATACCTATAAACAAACTGGCAATTTTTTAGATGAAATACAGTTTAGTGTGAGTTGAAGCTGAGTAGAGTATGATTGCAAAATCAGATACCTAGAACTTCAGTGTAATAATTAGGAGATAGCTTATATGAGATTGTGATTGTCAGAGGGTTAGTTGTCTTCTATATTTTTACTAGTAAAAGGGAACGGTGGCTGATGTAAAACGGTAGCCAATGGGATTTCATAACAGCAAAAATCATATAGTCATAGAGTGGCCTGGGTTGAAAAGGACCACAATGTTCATCTAGTTTCTACCCCTCCTCTATGTGCAGGGTTGCCAACCACCAGACCAGGCTGCCCAGAGCCACATCCAGCCTGGCCTTGAATGCCTGCAGGGATGGGGCATCCACAGCCTCCTTGGGCAACCTGTTCCAGTGCGTCACCACCCTCTGGGTGAAAAACTTCCTCC
>PPHD01028580.1:0-10846 GCA_002909625.1 Bambusicola thoracicus
TGGAGCTCTTCAGTCTGGAGAAGAGAAGGCTCTGAGAAGACCTTACAGCGGCCTACCAGTACCTGAAGGGGGCCTACAGGAAAGCTGGGAAGGGACTTTTTGTAAGGGCATGTAGTGACAGGATGAGGGGAAATGGTTTTAAACTAGAAGATGGTAGATTAAGACTAGATATTAGGCATCAGTTCTTTGCCGTAAGGGTGGTGAGATGCTGGAACAGGCTGCCTAAAGAAGTTGTGAATGTCCCCTCCCTGGAAACATTCGAGGCCAGGCTGGATGGGGTTCTCCTGGTCAAGCAGAAGGTGTCCCTGCCTGTAGCAGGTGGGTTGGAACTAGATGATCTGAAAGGTCTCTTTTAACACAAACCATTCCATGAAATTAAGAACTCTCAAAACAAAAAGAAGTTGGCAGAACTCGAATATATTCAGTCTCCATCCAGACACAATCAAAGAATCATAGATAACTCCTGATATTATATACTGGTATAGTAAAAGCACAGTAATATTTTGTTCCTTTACTAAACTCAAAAGGTCTTTTTCCCTTTCTTGGAAAACAAGCTTAGGGCTCCTAGTTTTCAGTTTCAACTGTGAATCAATACTAAAGGACAGTTGCAAACACCTGCAAAAGAACTACAATAGAACTTGGCAAACAATCAAAAGGAAAACTACTAGAATAAAGCAAGTCTTTTCAAAAAAGTTCGACAATTAAAAGCCCTATAGTGTAGCAATTCTCAGAAGCAAGTTAGAAATAAATGAGACACCATGAACTTATCAGTTTCATCTGCTTCCCAGTTTTTATCATTTTAGGACCTGGTCTAAGAAAACTAGGAAGAGATGACAAGCAACTTTTCTGTACTATGTAGAAAAGACGTGAATTACACAAAATGTTCAAGAGCAGAAAGTTAAAAACTATGTGATATGGTTTTATCATGTATTATAATCATTTAATTAAATGCATGGTAAGCTAGGAAGATTCTTCTCAGAATGGACTACGTACAGCACAGTAAGCTAAGATGTTTCAGGTAGAAAGGCATTTAAATTAGTACAAATACAGTATACTTAAGAACACAATCTTGTTTCAGAAGGTTTTAATTTTACAAAGCAACTAAGTTAAACATTGCATAAACTATTGATTTTTCAAAAGACACTTCCTTGATCCAGCATTCAATTGATGCAGCTTACCTTTTGTACCTATTACATACTATTATCTTCAATATCCATTCACATCGCAAAGTGTGTAGTAATTCAAACTGACTCTTACAATTGTTCAGGCAAATACACTGAAAAACCCCTTTAGCCTAGACCAACTCTAATGTCCTCTTAAGCTTTAAAAAAAATTGTAACAGAAGAGACAGCTGCACCAGACTATGAAATTAAACAGTCTTCGGTGAGAAGAAGGTAAAGTTAAACCTTGGAGATAATTTTGAATCTCACATGCTCAAGAAATACTCTATGTATTTAAGCGTATTCTGACTTTGAAATATTGATCAGAAGAGAAATTAATTTTGAAAAGCATCCAAATACTTGCAAGGTATACTAAAGGATAAAAATGCTAATACACTGAAGAATATAAATAAGCAAAGGCAATGCAGCTATGGCAGTAAAGCTATATACTTTAACTAAAATCTAGCAATACAATTTCTACTTGAAAGATTTCTAGTAAAACAAAACATAAATTGAATAACTTACTTTGGGGATAGACGGCTTTCTCCTTTTCGCTCCGGATTTCTCTTCACTTCCCTCCGCAGCCTCTGGACTGCTTTCTTGCATAGTTTCTTTGATCGATGTGTTAACAGCTGGATGGGACTTCAATAGAAAAATCACAATTGAAATGTAAATCCTTTCCTGGACTACAGAATAAGCACAGTGAGAGGTATTCTGTCACCTGTAAGCTTCTGAAGAAAACATCACCGTAAGGAACGCTTACTAGAAATACAGGAATAAGTAATTTTTTCATTTTCTTCACATTTCAATTTAAGTTGTATTTTCACGATAATACTTTCAATTTCTGATGCAATAAAGATAAACCTACTGCAAAGTAAAATTTTTCTTAATTACACATGAGAAAAATAAAATTTCAGTCAAATTCAACTTCCAAGACCCTTGTCAATAAATGCTTTTAAAATGAGCTTTCAATCTAAGTGAAAAAGAGCTAGCTACCTGCTCCGGAAAACACGAGCAAAGAAAACATAAAGGCTAAAGAATGAAAGTCAAAGACAGAAAGAAACGAGGTGAAGGCAGAATTACTCTTTTTCATTCCATTACCTTATGGATAGCATCCTCACTTCTAAATGTCCTTCGAACAAAGCTGGCAGAACCCCCCTGACTCTTTTAATAATTCCTCCTCTGCGGATGTGGTTTTGGACTTCAGCCCAAGCCACAAGCTTCTTTCTACCCTCCACTTCCCTTACTAGCAGTTATAAGCAACATCTGCTATGTATAAATACTGCCTTCAGAACATTCCAGCTAGCTCTGGCAGTTGAACAGAAAACACAGCTCAGAAGAACTTATTAAGAAAAAATACACCCAAAAAGAGATAAAGAAAGAAAATGCAAGTTAATCTCTCCCTACGAGTAACTGACAAGTCTGGCACTCTAATACTGTCTTGTATCCAAAATAAAAGCTTAATTTTGCCAATTTGTCCATGTAACTACCTCCCCTCTAAACTTATGCTCTGTGAGACCTGGCATAATTCCCTACTCACGCTCCATTTATGGACTAACAATGGAACTGTCTTCCCTGCTACTGTCCTTCTCTGCTACTGTCCTTCCCTTAACTCTAAGAATGGGGGTTTTGTTTGTTTGTTTGTTTTTCCCACCAAACAGTGATGTGTACATCACATGCAGACAAAGGGAGTATCCTCAGGTATACTCATCTCTAAGAACATAGCTAAGAAATATGTTTACTCACTTGACTACCACAATGTATTATTAGGCAATAATAATAATATATTGCCCTACTTTAAAATATTTTAGAAGTTTTCACTTTACAGTTTACTTAAGTAAAACCCTTCCTCCAAATCTTCAGTCAACTACTTGTCTTCACTTCCAAGATCACTTGCTCCCTACACTGATCCTTTCTCACACTACGCTGGGCACAGGGACAGGTTTGTGGGTCTGTGCTCCAAGTGGCTGGAGAGTCCTGAGGGGCTGTCCTCAGCCTGTCTCAGCCTGCTCCAGTTCTGCACCCATTGCCACCCCATGCTGCGCCCACTACAGGGCCCAGGGCACTGCTGAACATAAGGCTCAAGAAGGGAGGTGACAGCCCCGGATTGGAGAGAAACTGATGGTACAGTCAGAGGCAGGAGCAGGAGATAAACCAGGGCAGGAGATAAACCAGAAGGGGTTACCTGATCACAGACTTGATGCCTATGCAGGACAAGAGGGACACTGGGGCAGAAGAAAGGCTGGAGGAGGAGAGGTACTGAGGAAAAAATGGGAGGCACGGGAGCAGTGCTCCCAGCCAGGCCAGAGCCTAGAGAAGCTAAGTGAACAGAGGTAAAAAAAAGGTACACCTTTGAGGGGACCACAGTCCTAGAGGAGCCCACCCCCGTAGGTGAAGAAAGAAACAAGGAGCAGCAAAAGCAAAGTAACTACACCTCCCAGGGACTGACTATAATGCATGCCATAGGGACCAGAGAACAGTAATGAGGAAGCAGAAGCACACAAATGGAAGCTGACGTATTCTTCTCAAATGTCTTTGTTTCTCCTTGTGCACATCACTGACAAAAAGAAAAAACACCCTTGTGTTAATTATCTGTCTGTTCAGAATTCCCTGACTTGAGAGAGTATTGTTGCTCACAGCTTTAAAAGCCCTTTTTGGTTTTAAGGCTCTTCATTTTACCAACCTACTTCCCATAGAAGTCTTATACAAACCATACAAATAATTACATCTAATACTCAAACTATTTCATTCCCAGACTAAAATGTCTAGAGCCACTACTCCCAAAAAGCCTTTAGTTACTAACTGCGACAACAACAGAGATCATTTCTTATTTATTAGGCAGAAGAGCATCCTCTTATTAGGAGGAAGAACCTGTATGTACTCACTTCCCCAGCTTAGAGATTGTAATACTAAGGCAGCACCCTCACCAACTGGAGAGCTGCAGTGTAGTCAAAACACCAAGGGAACTGACAAGAACATGAAACAAGGTAATTCTCAAACCTCAGCTTTGTGAGTTGCACATTGTTTTGTAAAGTAAGAAGAAATAAAGCTCGTATGAATGCATGGGATGAAAACAAATAAAACTGAAACAAACAAAAAAACAAATATCACTAGTTTTATTCATGGATAAAGCCAGATATTTTTCCACCCATCTGTGACTCCCTGAAGTAACAGTGATATAATATTCCATTCTGAAAATTAATTCAGTGGTTGTTTTATTTTCCCATGAAATGTCATCTCTGGGGAGTAATGACTGACTTACTAGAAAACATCAAATACTGACAAAGAACTTTCCCTAAAGTAGGCTCTTACAGGTGGTTTTATGTCAGATTAAGTAACCCTTAATCAGTTTTGCATTCCAATTTCTTTTGCAGAATGCAGCTGCCACTTGCAGGTATTCTCTTCAGCACCATCTGAACCTGTTTGAACCAAAGATGAGCTCACTGAGATCTGGTCCAAATAACATGTAGTACAGGATAAAACAGGAAGCCTATCAAAACAAAGTGCTTTCTGAAGTTACGGGCAAATTTTCTTCAGAATTTCCACCTCATTTACCACATCACTTCATTAATTCTATAAAATTGAATATGTAAGAGGATTACTCACTACTGTCGCTCTGTAATCCATCTACTTTTCCAGTTAAGATACCGCTCGGGAAAGTTCATTTTTTAAGGTTCATTTATAGAACTGGAATTTAAATACTGCTTGTGGAATTAATTTGTTGTTTTTAAATACAGAAATAGTGGGTGAAAACAGTAAAAAACAATCCTAGTAGTTCTAAAGAGAATGCTACCACAACACACAGAGTTTATTAAGGAGCTACCACAGAAGCTGGATCAAAGTATTCATATGATACTGGAAAGTTAGAAAGAACACTGGCACAGAAGAGTTGCTAGACTAAGAAATCAGTATGTGTACACCCACTGGCAACGTGTTTTGTCTATCTCCAATTGGAAAAGTATTTAGAAGTGTCTGAGAGGTTACGAAAACAAGTACAGCTAACTAGAAATTACTTATTTGCTAAGAAAAAAAATACACTAGAAGATCTTGCTACTGGGTTGTTTGGGTTTTTTTTTTTTTGGTACAGATATTATTAGTCAGTTGTGAACCATAACTGAACTGTATGTTCTTATGTTGTTACAACTCCCTCAACCACTCAGACAGTATGTCTACTATCACAAAGTGAAGAGCAAACAGTACAAAGACTCAATTTTCAGTAGCAGAAAAAAAAAACCCACACCCAAGTATCCTTTACTAACATGTTCCTTCTCACTGGGATCAGGGAACTAGCATCTTCCTGTATCCAGCAGCAGAGAACAGGTATATCCATAGCACATCCTCTTTTCTGCTGACTCTACCTAGGAAGCTTATCAACTCTATTCATCCTCTAAAGTAAAGAGACAGTAATTTGGGACATGTTATGGAGGAGGGATTAAATGTCAAAGAAATGGCAATCTGGCATGTCACACTGGAGCATCAAATAAAGACATTTATCCTTTTAATTACTACTACAGTACCACCTGGAGACCCTACCATGTGATCAGCATCCACTGTATGTAGGAAGAGTCAACAGAATACTCAGAGATGGAAGACCAACACAAAATTATTAAGACAGGGTCCTGTCCCCCCCCCGTCCCCCCCTTTTTAAAAGGGATTTTGGGTCTTTCTATGGGTAGAATTAAATTCCAGTTTAAGCTTGGGACATTTACCAAGAGGGCTAGAAACAAGGAGTTACAGACAAAAATTGAATCAACCAAGTCATGCGACAGAGGGACAAAGGGCAAGCATGACATTATTTCCAATCACAACAAAGAAAATACAGTACACTAAGAAAGCATGTAGTTAAATCTTATAAAGGTGTATTTGGAGATATGTACTTGGGCTTAAGAGCACTGTAAGAAGTAAGGTGACTGAGATTACGTAAAATCATCACATTTCAAGCATAGCTATTTTGTTCCTAATATACTTAAAACCCGTGACTGAGCAGCATTTTAAACATACTGTCAACTTTTCTGAAACATCAACAAGATTCTCCATGAGCTTACTACATGAACAGAAATCCCCATTTACATGAAAAAACTCTTATTAAAAAAAACAAAATAAACCTACGATTCAGTGGCGGTAATAATTCATTACCCTACAGCAAGGAACATTCATTGCTTTTCTTTCCCCTCAGTAGTACAGTAACTGTTGCAGACTGCATAACTTACCGGTTGATGAGAGAACTTCACTTTCGGATTGTTGTCAATTTCCCACAACCCTTCATTAAAACCCTTTCTTTTGTTTGGTTTTCCATATTTATCTTTATTTTCAGAGTATGGGAATATGTCCTTTGGTCCCAAAAACGCCCTTCAGAAGATACAGAAAAAATTACCATGAGTAAATGTCATGTTTTAAATAGCCTTTTTGAAGGAGAAATAGGCATCAAACATTAAAGAAACACAACTTAGGAGCACAACAAAGAACTGCTACATATACATCTCTAGTTTTCTCAACTTCTGCCCTCAATGGTCAAATTTTTTCATTACAGGCACACCGTAATGAAAACACACACAGCCTCTCTCCTTCCTTAAGTGTTGAGGCAAGAAGCAGCCAGTGCTGCATCTTAAGATTTCAGCTGGTAATACAACCAACCATTGTGAGGCAAAACAACTAAAAACCAAGTAAGTTGCAAAGAAACAAGAGGAGTACATGCTTCTTTAGAAAAAGAAGATTAAGATTAAGCATCCTTAAATCCTGACAATGTAATGCAAGAGAACAAATAAAAGCAGAAGAAATAGTTCCAAGCTAATGAATAAAGTCTCCTGGAGTTACTAAATTAAAAGCAAGGTAGTTAAAAGACCGAACTGAAAAAAAAGAATCTTAAGTGTATAAGACACAAAAAAGCAGCACTTTAACACACCAACTGCCCACAGCTGAATGCACTTGGCCACCCAAGTCTTTGAGAATGCAGTGTTATTCAGCATTAATTCGGTTTTTCAGCATGTAAAGAAGCACATCACTTTATTAAGAGAATTTAATAAAAACTTTGAACTGTTTATTATTGTCAGGCTCTTCCCTAGTTCTATTCTCAATTAAGTAAATACTGTTTTTTTTTCCATTTACTCTCCCAGTATAGTTTTTTAGACTACATATCTTTGCCACATAGAGAGGCAAAAAACACTGAACAATGTTACCCTTATCCTAGAACCACCTAACTAAAGCTAGTAGCCTTTTCTCCCATGTCAAAGTCACCATATTCACACTACTACTCTCTCTAAGCTAGACACTGAAAAACAAATTACTGAGGATAAATATTCTGGTTTATGCTGAAGAATAAAGCCTATACAGCTCCTGCTCTACTCCCAATACATTTCAAGTTAGGATTTCAGTGCACCAACTCATATGCTGTTAAAACAAATATGACACTTCAGTGGCTCAATCTTAGCTTTGCTATGCACTCAGATGCAGCTCTGTTTGACATAAGTCAACTATCTGAAAAGCTACATATACTTGCTTTCTGAGGTAGTGGCTCATGGAAAACTATACAGATGCTACTGATCTCCATTCTCCTACTCTCTTCACCATCTTTCAGAAGATAGACAGACACTCCTATCTTTTAGACGCTAAAAGAGAATGTTACAGTCTAGAAAGATAATAATCAAGCATCTCCTACTCCAGCAGCAAAATGCTTACCTATGTGTAAAAAGTGATAAGTATGCCTGTATAACAAACTGGATTGCACACACCCCTTTGCAAGAAGAGATGGTTAGAGAGGATTCAGCCAGCACAGGAAGGAAACGTGTACTGTAGAAGTCCTCATATCTGCACCAAAAGACTGGAGAGGGAGACAAAATAAACTGGGACGACAGCAAGCACCGCCTCCTTTCTTCTCTACCCACTTAGCAGTGTTTTTCCAAGGTCTGTATGGCTCTACCCATACTCCTCATGTTTCAAAAAAAATACTGCCATGAGAAGGATTACACACTGGATTGGTGTACTTAAACCCTCATGCACCAAAAGCAAGCAAGAAAACCTAATGAAAAGAGACATTTTCCCTAATATACAGGGTCTAGAAACCACAATTCTAAGTGACCTTCTATTTGTTTACGACACAAGTTTTCCAACAGTGTAGTCTACCAGACCAACAGTAGAAATAAAGCCTTCATCCAAACAACATCTACTTTTTAATACACCTTTAGAAAAGGGTAGTGCTACCATATGAAGACAGTACAGAAATAAGAACACCCAAATCCTCAAAGCCTGTTTTAAGCATATACCTATTCACAACACTTGGACAGGAAGAGACCTTGTTGTTTTCAGACAGACCTTCAACGACAGCAATAAACTACCAGAAACAAGTATAAACTACTCAACTGCAAACCTAAGTTCGTGTTGTTCCTAGCAATCAGTGAACAATGTGTTCTCAAGTCAGTCTTGTTTATATTTTCCCCTATAATTCTTCCTACACACAGCCAAAATACACAGAACACACAAGGACTTTCTATGTGATTAAACTAGTTATTTAGGTTTTCAGATACTTGCCATTACTTAGAGTAATACTTTATCACGCTGTACAGAATAATAACATTCTGAATGTACAGGGTGCTTAACTTTGAGTACGTGTGTATGTAACTGTGAAAAGCAAAGCAGAGAACAAGTGAACCAAACTGATTTTAATTCTCATTAAGTACAGAAAATAGTTATATCTAACTAATTTCTGACAGACCGCTAATTCACTGCTTATTACTACAAACCTAAAGAAGAATAAACACTGTGAAATGGCATTCTCCATTTTCACCTGAGCGGTCTCTTCCCATTGTTACTCAGAGGTTATCTGCTGTAAGCAATAATAAGTATGATCCAAAAGCTTGAGTTTCATCTGCTACCACTGTTACATGCTTAAAGAACAAGAGTGTTCAGCTAGCACACTGCAAAGTAAAGGATGTTCTTGTACTTTGAAGGCTGTATATGAAACTGCCCTGACCATACAGCCCAATGAAAATTAGGCTGCAGTAAAACTTTATCTTGTTAAGAATGAGTGAGCAGGCATTCTAAATTTGGCCATCTAAATTAGCAAAAAATTCCAAAGCCGAGCACAAGTCAGGAAACCCAAATGAAAGTTAAAAGGTACCATGATGGTTCTCAAAATTTGCAGAGATATTTCTAAAGCTTTAGATTGTGAACTCTTTCTCCTCTACATTCAATCTAGGTCTGTTAACTTACAAACAACTTTTGTAAGTACAACATCAATCCAGAACTGTACACATCGCCAATGAAGATAAACTATACAATACTGCATTTTAAACTGCAAAAGCATCTTGGAAAAAAAAAATTATAAATAAAGATAACCTACTGTATTGCTTAAATTTACCATTAAAATAAGTGTCTCATTAAGTAAAGGGACAGTATTCAAACAGTGCAACCTCGAATGAGATTTCCAGGGACCCTTCCTCAACAGAGCAGAACTGCAACAGAACAGCAGTGGAATGCAGTCCCTTCAAAACAAACGTGTGACTGCAAAGTGCTAGTATTGTTGGGAGCACCACCAACAAAAAATTCCACTCTACATTGCGCTGGTGCTGCCTCAACTTGAGTACTGTATGTAGTTTTGAGCACCACAGTATGGAAATGACATTATTAGAGTGTCCAGAGGTGGGCTAAGAAGATGGCGAAGGGTCTAGAGAGGAAGATGTATGAGGAGCAGTTGAAGACTCTGTTTGTTTGGCCCAGAGGAGGCCTCATTGTGGCTTACAGCTCCTCACAAGAGGAATAGATGAGCATGTGCTGATCTTTTCTGTCTGGTGATCATCGAAAGAACCTGAAGGAATAGCATGAAGCTATGACAGAGAAGGGTTGATAATAGCAAAAGGTTCTTCACCAGAGAGTGGTTAAGCACTGGAACAGGCTCCCCAGGGAAGCGGTCATGGTACTGAGCTGCCAGAGTTCAAGAAGCATCTGGACTACACTCTCAGACATAAGGTCTGAGTTTTGGGTGGTCCTATGTGGAGTCAGGAGCTGGACTTGACGATCCTTGTGAGTCCCTTTCAACCTGGGATATTCTATGACATGTTCTCATTTTTCTACAAGACCTTATAAACCAATACAATCCCAAATGCCTCTGGGGAAAAAAAAAAAATCTTAAAACCAACACAGGGCAATTTGCTTCTTCCTCAAGTTTTGTCCGCTTCATTGTTGTCAGTGTTATTCCACTTTCTTTCAGAACAGCTTTTCTACAATTTCTGAGCATACGCGGAACTATAATTAAATTTCATTATACAAGAAAGAAAAACTTAGTCATACCACTTCGGGTAGGACTTGTTTCTCTATTGAGAAGGAAAAAGTACATGGTATAGTTACAGTCTACCATTCCCCTGAACAGCTTAAACAAACATGAAGGTAACACATCTTGTCAAAAGAGAAATTAGGAGATGATACACTATTGAACACTGCAGTTTTACAATACACAGCATTTAGATAAGTCATTAAGTTGCTGCTGAATGAAACCTGAACCAAGAAAAGAAACAGGGCCCTTAAGCGTGAAGGACTTACGTCTCATGGGTGCCAAAGAAGAAAATAGGCATTTTATTTGTTGGAGGTTTTACTGCTCCATCAGGAACTTCATCCACCTTAGGAGAAGACAAACTACAATTAAACTCAAGCAACAGTTAATAACAGCCTAAGAGGAAATACTTAAAAACACTAAG
>PPHD01028581.1:0-10845 GCA_002909625.1 Bambusicola thoracicus
TTGTTTTTGTTTTTGTTTTTAAGAAAAAAGGAAAGTTATTTTCCTAGCAGAAAGTCTAGAAAAGACTCTGGATGAAAATTACTGTTTTGTTTTCCCTGTTATTGCAGAAGTAAAATGGTTGATATAAAAGGCATGATGCCCTTAAAGTCACAGAGTTAGAAGCTTGGATTTCTTTAAAAAAGAAAATATACAGCCTTTCAGGCCTCATCTAAACTCAGTGACCCGGACACAAATGCATACTCTTGATGCTAGATACTTAGCATGTCACATATTTACTTTGTATTGAAACAAAAAACTGTGTGTATGTTCTCTTCCCATTAAAAACAAAGAGACATAAATGAATGAGACAGCATCTGCATGATAGCGTAACGAATTTTAGAAAGCATGAAGTACTCAATGCATGTTAAATGTGGTCAGTATAATTACAATCTTTTTTTCCTTATAGTAATGATTTGTTTAGAAGAGTTTAATGCCCATTTACTGATAGAAGCACTAGCTTTGTGAATGGCACTGCCAGAGCTTTAGTTTCTATGAATATGGAGTCATTCTTTGATGAATACAGGCTATGGGGGATAAATGTGATCCACCTACAAGAAGAGACAGGAGAACCTTTGCTATTAGTATGAATTATGCTTTAAATTAATGGACTAGAGGAGTAGTATCCGAAGTTGTGATGCCTGCATATTCATAAGCAAGAGGGTGGATTAGTGCATCTATCAAAATAGGGTGGAATGCTTCCTAGGACTCTCCAAACATAAAGGCCAGCTTCCTCAAGTGCACATATATCACATGATCTGAGCATACAGGAGGAACTGGAGCTCCCCGCCCCATCTGAGAGTTGTGATGTCAGAGGAATCACAGAAACTTTGTGGGAAAACTCATGTGCCTAGGAGCACACAAGACCTTTGAGAAAGATAAAAAGAGAAAGAGATGTAGTCGCAGTTCACATAGAAACGAATTTTCTATGAATGTGAGCCATGGAAACCACAAACAGTTTATCAGAAGGCCTTTGAATCAAGATTAGAGGGGTCTTCACAGGGAAATTTAATGTTAGGCGTCTGTTACTGACCTTCCAGTTGGATAACGATGAAGGTTGGTGAAACCCTATTCTTGTTGCTCAAGGAAGTCTTGGGTCAGTGGAACCTGGGCCTCACAGGTGACTTTTATTGTTTAAGCACTTGTTAGAAAAAGAACACTATGGTGCACATGTGATCCATAAAGCTCCTGGAGGTCAGTTAGGATTGCATCATGCTGCAGATGTTGGACATGCAGACTAGCAACAGCACATTTCCAGCTTTACTGCTCACAGACTGAAAAGACTTGACAACCTAACTAACAACATTACTCTGGGGTACAGTGATCATAAAATTCTGAAGTTTAAGATTCTCCTGTGCCTGTTTGTGACAGGCTGCCAGCCTGAGCAAAACCTTAAATCACCACACACTGAGTGCAACCAGTCATCCAGCTTCCTAGACATACTGTAGACCACCTGCCCAGCCTCTACGTTACCAATTAATCTAAGAGGGGGCTGTGAGAAGCAGTATCAAACACTTTCCTGAAGTCTGGGAAAGTAATATCCACTGCTTTCTCTGTTTCATAGACAGTGACCAGCAAGACTTCTAAGTCAGTGTGTCACTGCTGAAGTTTCTAGGAACTGTGAGGATTTTTGCTTTTTATTTTAGGTTTGGTTGTTATTGCTATTTTTTAACAGCCCATTTCTTTTTGCTTGAGTAGGATTTTGTTAGTTAATATGTTTGAAGTGCTTCGAATGGGAACTATTGTTTCTATGTTTTGGTCAATTTCACGTAATGCAAAATGCCCAAAAAACTGAGTGACTCCCAAACTGGAAACTGCAGATTCAGATTCTATTATTATTATTATTATTATTATTATTTAAATTTAAATATGTTATTTTTTAGTTTATTTCCTGTTTATCTAGACTACACTGACTATGAGTGCGAAAGTGCACTTTGTAATTATGCCATGCTCTAATTAATGTACCTCTCATCCATTGTAGCCATTATAGTTATTTGAAAAAGTGGACAGTGTGCAAATTTACAATCTCCATCATGTCATTGATCGGGGTGCACAGGGAAAAAAAAGGCTAGTCTTAAGCAAATTAGATTTATTAAGACAATACTGGGGACGGACTGATATCTGATAATGATTTAATGCCATTCTGCATGCACTGTGTCATGCTGAAAATTTCCATGTAGCAATATGAATATTATGGAAGTGTTAAAGGAATTTCTTAATGCATTCAGTTACAAAAGGTTAAACATCTGGTATCTTTTCAGCGTGCAAATTTATAAACGAAGCCCATTTCCTTTTTCTTTTTTTTTTTTTTCCTACCTAGAAGTATATGGAGCATTCCCGTTAAGGTAGTAAGAGATGTTTTGTGTGTAGTTTGTTTAAAATAAACATTTTTTCCTTTTAACAGTCAAATGGTAACAGAGGAAGATGTTTTCTCTCAATTTCAGTGGAATGCAACAAATCTCAGAATGCTATATTCTGAGATCATAAGCAATCAGGAATGCCTGAAAGAACAAGGGCTTCTATGGGTACCTTAACCAGAAGAGGAAAGTGCAGGATGGTGTACCCCGCCTAGTGACTGACAAAGGCAGGCTAGTAACAACAGACAAGGACAAGGCTGAGGTATTTAACAACTTTTTTTGCCTCAGTCTTCCCTGATAACTGCTCCCCACAAAGCCCTCAAATATTTGGTTTGGTACAGTGGGATTAGGGAAGCAACATCCCTTCCACTGTAGGCGAAGTCCAGGTTCACGACTGTCTGAGGAACATGAACATCCACGGGTCTATGAGTCTCAATGATATGCATCATCAGAATCCTGAGACAATTGGCTGATGTAGTTGCCAAGCCTCTCTCTATAATAATTGAAATGTTGTGGCAACCAGATGAAGTCCCCGGTGACTGGAAAAAGGTAACATCACACCCATTTTTAAAAAGGTTAAAAAAAATGACCCTGGGACCTACTGACCTGTCAGTCTCACCTCTGTGCCAGGGAAGAACATGGAACAGGTCCTCCTGGAAGCTGTGCTGAGGCATATGGAAGACAGGGAGGTGACACGGGAGAACCAGCAGGGTATCATCAAGGGCAAGTCCTGCTTGACCAACATAGAGGCCTTCCACAATGGTGTCACTGCATCAATGGACAAGGGAAGAGCCACAGATGTCATCTGTCTTGACTTCACTAAGTCCCTTGACACAGTACCCCACAGTATCCTTCTCATCAAATTGGAAAGATATGGGTTTGATGGGTGGATTGTTCAGATGAGGAACTGGCTGCAGGATTGAGTCCAGAGAGTGGTAGTCAAGAGCTCAATGTCTGAATGGTTGATGGTGAAGAATGGTGTCCTGCAAGGGTCAATGCTGGGGCCGATGTTCTTTAATTCTTCATCAATGACATCAACAGTCGGGTTGAGTGGATCCTCAGCAAGGCTGATGACCCTCAGCAAGGATGACACCAAGCTGTGGGGTGGTTGATATACCAGAGGGATGGGATGTCATCGAGAGGGATCTAGACAGGCTTAAGCAGTGAATCCAGGTGAAGCTCATGAGGTTCAACAAACCCAAATGCAAGATCTTGCACCTGGGTCAAGGTAATCCCCATTACTAATACATTCTGGGGTATGAAAGGGTTGGGTGCAGTCCTGCTGAAAAAGACCTGGGAGTAGTGGTGGATGGGGAGCTGGACATGTGTCACCAATGTGCCCCTGCAGCCCAGAAAGCCAACCGTAACCTGGGCTGCATCAAAAGAAGCATGGCTAGCATGGCAAGGGGGGTGATCCTGCCTCTCTACTCTGCACTGGTGAGGCCTCCCCTGGAGTACTGCATCCAGATGTGGAGTCCTCGGTACAGGCGACACATAGACCTGTTGGAGCACGTCCAGAGAAGGGCCAGAAATGATCCATGGAATGGAACACCTCTCCTAGAAGGATGGAGTGAGCTGGGGCTTTTCAGCCTGTAGAAGAGAAGGCCCCAAGGTGACCTTATAGAGGCCTTTCAGAATCCAAAGGGGAACTACAGGACAGAAGGGCACACACTCTTTAGCAGGGTCTGCAGTGATAGAACAAGGGGAAATATTTTGAAACTTAGAGAAGGTAAGATGTAGGTTGGATGTAAGGAAGAGGTCTTTTACAGTGAAGGTGATGAGGCACTGGAGCAGGTTGTCCAGTAATGTGATTGGTGTTCCGTTCCTGGAAACTTTCAAGACTAGGATGGATCAGACCCTGGGCAACCTGATCTAGCTGTGGAGTCTTTGTTCATTGCAGAGGAATTGGACTAGATGGCCTTCAGAGGTCCCTTCCAGCTCCAAGGATTCTATGATTCTATGATTCTCTGCTTATCTTGCATACTTCTCTGCTGGCCTTCCTTCAGCAGTATTTTGAGGGATGTTCCTGGAGACATTCCTTGCTTCCAGGAAAGGAGTAGAAAAAAGGCTCTGGTGAGTTTTACAGCAGATTGCTTCAGGATCATCTGACATTATCTAATAAATTATTAATTTTTAAGAACAAGATTTTCTGGTACATGTTCTGTCTTTCAACTTTTTACCTATGAAAACAGTCCAGTGTGTTCTCTCAAGATAATACAGTGAAAGATGATGTTATAGATAGTTTCAAAAAATCTTACTGCTTTTCTCTAATTTAATTTTTTTCTAGAATTCTCACAATGACATATGAAAATTAGTATAATATCCAAGCAACTGAGTCTACACATTAACGACATGACAAAAAGCTTAAAATAAAGAACCTGGAATGCTCCTGCATGTTGTAAAGGTCTCTGCTGCCAGCACTGTAAACCACCAACCTTGGAATGAGCCCCAGCCATCTTAACAAACTGACGACTCAACTTGTACCTCAAGTACAAGAGAACAATCAAGAAAACCCCCAGTTCTTCTGTGGGCTTAATCAATATAATCTACAGGTTTTATACCCTCAAAAAAAAAAAAAAAAAAAAAAAAAAAAAAAAAAAAAGAAAAGAAAAGAAAAAGACTCCTCTTAGGGTCAGCCACATATGACAGCATCTATACTGAAACCCTGAGATACAGTGCAATTGAGTTATATCTTACTGGCAGAAGGCTCACTGTAAATCTAAATGATTTTTGTCTATCCAGACAACTCTAGTAAAATCTCTACATATGAGGACTGATCCAAAAGTTATGTCCCTAATTTAATTATGCTGGCCCACAATGTCAAAGGTGGATGTTGTTAGTATGACAGTAGAGACTGAGTCCTCCCCCCAGTATTCTATTCAGTTTTTGTTGCTGTGCAGCCGATGGTAGCAGATGAGAATTTGGACAAAATGGCACCTGAAATAGAAGTGTGTATGAAGCAAAGGTGTGTCACTGAGACACACTGAGGTGTGTCACTTCCTCCACACAGAAAAATTGCTTGTTGAACGTTCATGGAGATCAAACAGTGAATGTGAACACAGTGAGGAGGTGTTCACAGTGGTACTCAGCAGTGGAGACAACGTGAAAGACAAGCCATGTTCTGGATAGCCATACACAGCTGTCACACCACCAAATGAAGAACATCTCCATTATCTCATCCCCACCAAATGGTGGATTTCTACTAGAGAATTGTGTACAGAGCTGAATGAAAACTTCACTGTATTGAAAACAACAGTGGTACTGTTGGAATGTCACAAGTTTTTGCCAGGTGGGTTCCACAAATGCTCACACAGGAACAGAAAGAACAGCATATATGAGTTTGTCAGGACCTACTGAACCAATACAAGGTTCAGTCTTACTGCTTCCTGGATAACAATATTAATTCTTGTGACATAGTCAAAAAAATATTTTCCCCTGGAAAATACATATTTTCTAGGTTTCTACCTGGACTGCCGTGTTATTTTGGTATTATAGTTAATCTGAGGATTGAATGTGACATATTTCCTGCACCTTCCAGAATCAAAGCACTTCATTTGTGTTCACTACAAAACCAAACATCAAAGTCTATTAGGGTAGTTCCAATGAATTTAGGAAAACAATTTTTCCTCATACTTGTATAGTAGTTTCTTTAATCCAGCGTCCATTTCACAGTTGAGTTACAAACTCTAAAGTGGGTTACAAGGGAATACTGAGGGACTTTCATTTATACTGCCACCAGACATAACTTTAATGCTGTTCTTGCATTTAACATCTTTCATCAGTTTACTGGAGCATGAGTCCTATAGTGTACCTCATTGAACTTGCCAGTACCTAAGATAGAAATACATTTGCAGAACAGCTCCCAAGAGATTCAAACAGAAAATCAGTTCTTTTATTGCAGATGTAACAATTTACAGTGTACCATTAGTATAAGCTTTTCTATTAACTTACTGAACACACTGATACCAAAAAGGCTGTGAATTAAGTGTTGTATCTCCCCCTACCCATACTTCTCTGAATATATATTTCTGTAGTGCCATCAGCTTTCAAATTAAACGTTTTACAATAACAGTAAGTGATCCTAAAATGACGAAAGTATCTTACATAATACAAAGATATGCTTCAGAGTTAAAGGGATTGTTTTTAATATGGCACGGGACAGGAATGCTTGACTTAAATAGATTTCCTGTAAATTTCATCTAGCTGTTGGTATCATAAAACATTTTCATAGTCTTCATCTTCTTTTGAATTGAGTCAAATTTACATATATATGTGTGTGTGTGTGTACACATACACACATATTGGTGAGAGATTAGTTAAGAGATTTAATGACAGATTTTAAAAGAGAATGAATATCTGCAAAGAGACAGCATTGCAAATAAGTGGATAGTGATAATTAAAAAACATATTTATTTTTAATTATGTTTTCATCCAATCCACTGGAGATTTCAGATGAACTATTTAAATTCTTCCTTTAGAAATTACTCTCTCTGTATATCTAATAAAACAACAACAACAACAAATGAAAGTAATAATAAAAAATAACCACAGTATTAAGCATTTTGTCAAGTTGTTTTGTTTGAACTCTTTCATGTAAAATAGGGCTTACGTTTTGACAGAAAATATAGGAGAGAGGGTCATGAGTCTTATTGTTCAACATGATGGTATTAATCAGCTGGAAAGGCTGTTATAAAATTTTGGAATCTGAGCAGAAAGTAGACTTAGAAAGTTAACTATACATCCATATATATATTTATATCCTCAAACAACACATTTATAGATAGAAGCTGCGAAATTTAAATTTAGCAAAAAGAAAAACATAAAAATAATCTGTGTAATGATATGCTAATATAATTTTACTTTGTTTTTTCTTGTAACTTGTGACTCAATGTACACAAGATAGGCCAATTTTTGAGCAATTTTGTGTGCTTTCCATAAAGAAAATGAGACATTTTTCTTTATTTATTTTAAGCTTATTATTTTATGTCTAAAAGTCAAACTGAATATGTAAGCTATTCAACCATTCTCTATTCTATTTTTTTGGAACATTACTGTTTAAAGTTTGACCGTGAAATTTACAGAGAAAATAGTTGAAATGATTATGTTACTAATTATTGCATTTCTAGCTCACCACAGAATTATTTTTTGTACTGACCAACTGAGAAACTGCTGGTCCTTCAAGAGAAGCTATGAAAAACTGAAGTGTCCCTGATATGGAAAAACTTGATAGATATGGTACAAAGTGCTGACGCTAACAATTGAAACTCTTCTTTAAATGAAAATGTGTCCCTCCTGTGCCATTTTCTTTGGAACAAGTTTTTCTCTGAATTTTGATTTTTGCATATGAAAAGCGAAACTGCTACTATATTCCTTAATTAAATAGTAAAATTTACCAAAAAAAAAAAAAAACAACAGAATATAAAAATGTATAATGATACTTACTTCAAGCTTCCTTACAGAATGAAGAAAAAACAAGGTAGAGTAGTACAAATGAAGTTTTTCTACTGGAATATTTACAGAGGGCCAGGATTTCCTTCATACTTGTTATTACACTGACTGGTAACACCAGAAACTGTAGGTGTTTTATTTTTAATTAGCTTTCAGAGTGCTAAATTAGTATAGGAAGAATACATATGTTATGCAGGAAACCTTACAATTTTAGTGTATATTATTCTTTTTGGCAATGGAGAATCAATTTCCCTTGGAAAGAATAAGCACTAAGACATGATCTAAAAGGTTTAAAAGGAATAGTGGGAAGGACAGAACAAAAAATAGGTAATGCTTCTCATTGGAGAAATTTACTTTCTACCTCACTTCAATGAATTTTCACGTCTTTTAGTAAGCTGGTGATTTCAATAGAATATATCATAACTGTTACTTGTTAATGTGAAGTAGAAATTTAGTTCTCCAAAACACCACTAACAGCAATGATCAATTTTACCTACAGATTCTGTAGCCACCAGCAAAACTGCTGTCATGAATATCCTTACCTATCTTGCATTTCATCTACCATCTTTACTGTAGTTTGCAAAATATTGTTTGTAAAACTGCATTTGTACACTAATAACTTCTAATTTCAAGCAGTAAAGGCAAGTTAAAAGGGTTAGTAAACCTAGTATTTAAACTCAACTTGAGAAGTAACATGGATTTGCATTCTTTCTGCTTGGATCCTTAAGTTTATATGCTTAAGTGATAAACTACGTTTTCTTCTGCTGCATTTTTGCAATGAGAAAATAGTGAAAGATGTTACTGTGTTACCAAAGATAAATCTGGAATACTCCATCTTTGGGAAAAAAAAAAAAAAAAAATGTTATCGCACTCAATTGGATATTGTTTTCCTCACATTTTTTATTACATCAGATAAAAGTCTGCTTGTTCACAAGTAGCTGTAGAAGTGCACTCTCTCCGTCTCCCCAAGTTCCTACTTCAGCCTGGCGAAGACTTTGATCAGGGCTGATAACAATCAAAGTATTGCCAAGGCAGGTTAACAAACACAGTACTGTCTGAAACTTATAGCAGACATCGGGTTCAACAAGTACCAACAGATCACGTGATAAATACTATGACTGAGTCAATTGCTTTACCCCATAAATAGTGATCTGCTTAAGAGCCCTCCTGTGGGGTTGCAGCTGCACAATAGAATCTTCCCTCAAGCAGGGACATCAATGGAGGTTACACTTGTGCACAGGTCCCTTACACCTTGATACCAAGATGCAGTGCTGAGTAAGTGACCAATAGTTTTAAGCTTTGCTGGCTTCACTAAGATTATATTTTAGATTGATTGTGAATATATAATCCTTCAGACAGACCATTGAAGTAGGAGAGGATTTAGCAGCACCCAGACTCCTTAACCTTGTGGTTTCCAAAATATTGTAACCATACATTAAATAGTCATTATATATTTGATAGAATATGAATTCCTATAGTATTTAAGACTGAATAACATGTTAAGATGTATGCATAACATTCTCCACAACACCTTGGGTGGCTTTATTAAAATCTGAAGGAAAACAATACTACTTTCCTTTTGCAATTTAGCTTTTTTTTTTCTTTTTTCTTTTTTCTGTTTCTTTCTTTCTTTCTTCTGGGTGTCATGAATGGCATAAAGGTGATACAATGCTTAGTCTAGTTTTTTAAGTGTCATTGAGCACTAATTTGGTAAATGCCTGATACGGTAATGAAATGGAAATTGCCACAAGAATTCTGTTTGATGGATAACACAACTTTAAGAGAAAATTTTCTGATATCTCCTTTAGCCTCCTGCCATGGGTGAACTACTGGTAAAGACTGCTTTGATGGAAAGACTTTCTAACACAAATACTTCATAACAGATGGCTACATTTGTGTTGTGTTAATCATCATGTATGTTCTCATTTTTTTTTAATCCGCGTGAACATAAGAAACTCAAAGAAAATATTTTGGGGAAGTAGAGCACAGTGGGCAAGGTGGTCTGCTTATTTTGTGTTACTTAGTTTCCTGTTCAAATAAAAGGGACCAAGACTACCCGCTAATGACCTTAAACAAAAGTGTGTATGATACAGAGTATGTTTGTCTTGAAGGCCAAGTTTAAATGTATTCATATTAAATAAAGTAGGATTTTTGAATATGTGTATCATACAAATTACAGGATAAAGAGAGGGAAAAGAAAATAAAGATGGAAGTCGAGTGAAATAGAGTACAATTATATTTCACTTCCAGTTTTGTAGTTATTTCCAATTCTGATTCATTTGCTGAAAGTATCAGTATTTATTTGTCTAATTGCTAGATGATTTATCAAAACATTCAAAAAATGTATTTCTACCACGGGTCTGGCTATGCTCGCAGCAAGCTAACAGAACCTCTCAAAGAAGAATTGCAAAACCACCCTATTTTCTTGGTGCTGATGATACTGAATGGAAAAAGAAGCCAAAAGGGCATTGAGGACTACTCACATGATATGTAAGTGGTTTGGTGTGCTATGATAAGCAGAAGTCCATGGTTGTTTTCACAGTTATTCATCACTGATATTTTTTTCTGTGCTCAGCTCAGTTGTATATCTTCAAGTATGATTGGGCTATGTATTTGGTTCGAGCCAGTTGCAGTGTGGCTGGTGCAATTTATAAAGGACTAGATGATTCAACAGTATATAATAAGATATTAGATTCAGATGCCTAACTTCACAGAGTTTCTCCAATGGTCATATCACAAGCGCTGTTACACTCATAAGTGTTGTGACATAAAACTTACCTATAAATATTTCAAAATGCCAGTATCTTTGACTTCTTTCTTTCCGTTGCTGATACAGTCTCAAACGTGAATTAGCTGTATCAGTTTCATTTGAGAAAATTTAACAAAAATGTAAAATAAAGTTCCACATAATTGCACAGTTTATTATTGCGTATATGTATGTTTTAATTTTACCATTATATGGTTTTTAACTTAGTTAGCTTCATTAAAAAAAAAAAAAAAAAAA
>PPHD01028582.1:0-10845 GCA_002909625.1 Bambusicola thoracicus
TATGGAGATTTGAAAACACACACTTGAACATCAGCCCTAACTCTCAATATCACCTATTAGCACTGCTTTCTTTAAGTGGATCCTGAAAACAAATATCCAATTGCTGCCTCCTAACATTTTTGCATCTAGAACAGTCCTAGACCTACAAGCAAGTGGTACGTTGAAACCAGCTATTCCTTCGGAGTGTTCAGCATGCGGTTATTGGTATTTCTTACCAAATGTACCTTTTATCTAAATGACCACAAAGTGTTTTGTTTTTATTCTTTTCCTCAGTTTCAATAGCTTTAAATGTTAATCTGTAAAATCGTGTGGTCTGTTTTAATAAATGAGAATCCTTTCTGCTGTGATGTTCCCTTGTAGGTCAGAGGTTCACATACCTGCTGTTTCAGTTCAGTTTGGTTTGATACTTGAAGCTTACTGCCGAGGAAGCGTTGCTCACATGAAAGTGCTTGCTAAACAGGTATACAGTCCCCTTCTCCTTTAAATCTTGACATGCTAGCTTGTAACTCAAATTCTTATTCCGTTTTCCTTTGGGCATATAGGTTACCTTGACAAATCCGTCTGTTTAGGAAAGAGAATGTGGAGGTATGGGGAGATGGAGAGAAGAAAGCATGAGTGAGCGGGAGAAATGCATTTAGATGGGTGTAATGAAGGAGCTGCTCTCCCTGGTACAGAAAGCAGCGAGTGCTGTGGGATCTCAGGGGCTGCTTTGTAGTGTTCTGGGAAGGGCAAGATAGTTTCAGCAGTATGCATACATTCTAGATGGAGCAGTAGGCTGCCTAGATCATTAGCAGAAGAGTTGATGTACACTTAAAGCTTGTGACATTTTTTCCCCATGGCAGAGCAGCTTGTCTAATAGAAGCTGTTACGTTTCTATCTAAACTTTATACAGATGAGTCCAGGACAACCTCCTACAGCTTTTGCTTTTGTTAAAAACTGGTGCAAAAAACGCTGAAGCTGTAGAATATACATTGTAGTTCTCCCTGGAAAGAAAGACCTTGAAACAAACTAAATCATTTAGTGTTAATATGGATTTGTTATGTTTTTTCTTTAACAACAAACAAAAAGATATTTGCTGTTAAATACACTTGGTAAGTATATTGGCAGACTATTAAGGAGACTCGCGCATCATGTTATGAAGGCTCCAGTGCAGTTTTAGCAAGTAAATTTGGATTGTTACTGTGAAATCTTTAAAATCATAGCTCTCCTGGAATTACTGTATTTGCTGTATCAGGGAAAATAAGGACAGAACAAGCAATGTGATAAATGCTTGGTGAATCATAGAATCATAGAATGTTTTGATACTGCCAATATTGAAAATGTATTGAAAGTGACAAACCAAACAGGAATGTACTGCTGTGCACCTTATTACTGGCATTCACAGAACACAGAAAAGACCGTGTCTTACACGAGTGCTTGTTAGTATTGTCAAAATCATAAAAAGGTTAGGTGATGAAATGCTTGCAGCAAATAGCCCTAAGGTCAGTAGAGTTCTTGTGCATTTCACAGGAAACAAATGTCAGTACAATCAAAGAAGGGGCAAAAAAATTCCCAACTGTGCAAACACGGAAGAAATTCAAAGTAGAAATACTTCAAAAAGTTCCTGTTTGTACAACACAGGTTCCATTTTGTTCCCTTGTCACTGATGTTTGTACAGCTCCAAGAATAGTGGAAAGGCAGAGCGCTTTTGGTTTTGACAGATGGCTGACCTGGCAGGTCTCCACTGCCTCAGTTTTATAATCAAACTGCATACAGTTTCCACAGCATCCTGCCTGACAGGGTTCAGTCTGCCTGTAAAAGTGGTAAGTCTTGACTCAGCACCCTGTGAATTGGACTGAAGCTTCCTTGTATAGAAATCAGCTTTTACAGTTATTTAAATCGGTACTGTTTGCTTAGAGAATATACATATTGCTGAGCATGTTAACTACGGCTACTGTAAATACAGTAGGTGGATATACTGTTTTATATTCAGCTAACTGCTTAGGTGTCGGTGCAGCATAGAAGTTATCATCTTTTTATGCGCGGTCTGGGTTTGTTACCAAAGGGCTTCTCTTTGTTAACGTTATGTACATTCACATTGTTAACTGTTTTCTTACAAATTGTACCTGTAGAAAGCTTTAAACAGAGGGAAGGGGGGAAAAATAAAGGGCTTAACCCTTCCTTTTATACATGGTAAAAGTAAAAATATATTGCTTAGGTGATACCTTAGGATTTAAAACATCCTAATTGTTTAGAGCATTTAACTTAAGCCTACATTTTGCAGGGTTTTATTGAGCAAACTTTTGCAGGGCAGGCTTAAGTGTTTTAAGCATGTGTACTTATGTATGTGGAGATTGCAGTCACGTGGGCGTTTGGAATTGTATGCCCCTACCTGCACATGTGCGCTGAAGTATCTGCACCCATCAATTCGAGCCGTGTTTGTGGAAGTATGAAGCACTCCATTTCTGCTGGCTTCAACGTGGACTGAGGCATCCATGCTGTGCTTTGTTGGACTGCTGATGAAAACTGAGTTCTGTGGAAGGACTCTGAGTAAATGTATCTGCCATACGTGAAAATGTCCTGTTCATTTTGCTGGAAATGTTACGTCCTGCTTTAAAAAGGGAGTTGAAATTAGAGGTTCCATCCCAGCAGTGTATTTGTTATGTATGAGAATGGTGCTTCTGGGCCATGAGTCCTTTAGAAAAAGCTGTTCTCCGTTTTTATTTTTACTGATTATTATTTCCGTTGTAAAAGATGTTGTAAAATTACTGAATACTTCAGGTAACTATTATTTCTTTTGCTGTCAAGTGAGATTTCGTGTACTGTATGGTGTACAAAGTCAAAGCAGTAACTGGAGGATAAACTATTTCTTTCAGGTGGAAGCTCTTAATAAAATGAAGACTTTAAACAGCCTAATTAAGCTGAATGCCATGAAACAAAGCAAAGCAAAAGGAAAAGATGCAATGCACACATGTTTGAAACAAAATGCTTACAGAGAAGCACTCTCTGACCTCCAGTCTCCTCTGAATCCCTCTGTTATACTTTCGGAACTGCAGTAAGTAAAGAGCAAGTGAATAGTGTTTCACTGTAGATTTTGATTGGAAATGCCAAAGTAGAAACGCCTATTGCTTGAACTTCCTTTGTGTTGTTAGCAGAAATGCTGTCACAGGGAACGCTTTCTATAGTGAGAGAAGGTCTGTTGGCAATCTTCCTGAGGTCAAATAGCAGTTAAGCTTGAAAATGCTTTGTGGTCCACCATGTAACTTAATACTCTCTTAGTCAACGTGTTACATAGCTAAACATTTTAAAAATATAAACCTAAATGTGAATTAGACTGTGTTCCTGACTTCTGCTTATGACAGTAAGCACAAAAGTGTGATTAAAATATTTGACAGCACTTAAATGGGAAGTCTAGAAATTAGTAGGAAGAAACAGAGAAGACTGTATGTTTTCTGTGCAAATGTAAGTCTTAATTTAGATGTGTGTATGCCAAGCATGGTGTCCAGCATAGTCAGTGTGTAACAGATACATCCATAACTTGGTAAGCACTCATAGCATAGAAGTAGAGTGAAAGCTGAGGTAGCATTTAAGCACCTCCTAACTGGAGGTCTGTATTTTCTATTCTTTCAAACAATGTTCAGTTCTGTTCAGCTGAATTATTTTTAGTGGACTATAACATTTGTTATATTTTCTTCTAGTGTTGAGAAGTGTAAGTACATGGATTCTAAAATGAAACCTCTATGGATAGTATACAACAATAAGATGTTTGGAGGAGATCTTGTAGGGATCATCTTTAAAAATGGTGATGGTAAGCAGTGCTGAGCACTCGGAACTTTTCTTTCTTCATTATTCTTGCACTTGCACTGCAGCTGTGCTGCGCTGTATTTACCAGAATTTAACTAGGTTTACTGTAGCATCAGTAAACAAATTAAGCATCTTCTGACTAGTTTTCCAATAACAGATTTTGCCAATCCCAATGATAGAATCCCAATCAATCCCTCTTTAAGATTTAGTATTGATGAAGATTTTTTAGATAGCTTTTTCTGTAAGCCTTATGAACCTTTGGTAGTTTGTCTCCAACACACTGAGAAACTGAGCTCACAGTTCCAACCTTCCGTTACAGATCTGCGACAGGACATGTTGACACTCCAGATTTTACGTTTGATGGACGTACTTTGGAAAGAAGCTGGCCTGGATCTCCGGTAAGGAACTCTTGTGGGCTGGTTTATACAGATGGGGAGTCCACTCTTACCAGTAAAGCTTTCCTGTTTGTTTGCTTTCCCTACCATATTCTTTCTAAATGTCTATATTAGTGCCAAAGGTTTCAGTTGTTACAGCCAAGGTGAACAGGCTTTAGGAGGCACTCACCTTACCTACCGAGATGGCTTCTCTGCAGTTCATTCCCTAGATGGCCCACATTACAAAGTAATTTCTCCATGAAAAGAAATGCAAGAATGCACAGCATTTTTACCTACTATCAAGCAGGATATTTGACCTGGTACACTGCATCTCTCACGGTGTATCTAAATTGCCATGCTGATTATAAATTTCATGTTTTCATGCAGACAGAAAGCACTGTATGAGGTGAGAAAACAGTTCTTCACTTAAGGGTCCAGCAACCAGGTTCTGTGTCTTTTTATTGCTTGGTTGGTTGCTTTTAATGTTTGTTCTGTTTGTCTCCGTTTTCTCATGTAACAAACACGTCTATTAACTGTCACTGATTTGGGAGCATAAGTAAAAGTGGGGATTCACTTAGTGATTTGTGGGAATTAGAACTCCTAGGTTCTAATACACATAATGCAAGAGAAGGAAGAGTACGTTGCAGCTTCCTTAATATTTCTGCTTCACATTGCACATTTTGATGCCATTTCAGTTATGTAGTTCTAACCCAACTAATGTAAACATCAGTGGAGAATAAGCAACATTTTGTGCTAAAGCTCCTATTTCTGCTTGCAAGCACTGTGGATACCTTTAACGTGCATTCTGGAGTTTCACTTTGTGTTTTAGCAAGAAAAGAATGTTATTTAGGTGTCAAAAAAATTCAGAACAGAATTCTCTTTGTATCGTTAAGTCTCCTGCAATGTTCTTACCTTCAAGCAATTGGTAGGATAAGCATGACTTCTTTATAAGAATACTAGAGGATTCCAAAGAGGAAAAGTACTTAAATGTTATTTGAAAGACTTCATTTGGATTCTTTACGCTCAGCTTTTCAAATGTTGTGGTCTGAGCACAAGTGTGAGTTTCGTAAGGCACATAACAGCTGCCCATACAAATACGTAAAATTCTGAACTTCTTATCAGTCAGGAAAATATGCTACTTATGGAAGGATTCCTTGGAGTGAACTATGGGATAAAATGGGAAAGTGAATAATAAATTGTTTCTGGAAGCGTGTGTTTGCTATGGGATTGCTGAGTGTGAGTTAAATTGAACACTGAAACTTCAAATAATCAATGTCATAAATATGCTGTGAGGAGACAGCATTTAGGGCAAGGACAACCTCTGGCAGCTGTGGAATCCCATATGAGGCATACTTCACTTGCTGCCTTCCCAGAAGCTTCATTTGAGGTTCCAGGCAGGGCCACACACTGTGCCTGGCAAACAGGAATCATCATTAGGAGTCATTCTTGACCAATGCATTTTTTTTAACCTCAAAAAAGGAAAACCAAAATGTGGCTCTGATGTCCAAAGATTTATCTGAAAACTCGTAGGAAAAAAAATGTAGAAAAGGGAAATTCCAGCAGGAACTGAAGTTCTATAATTGGCCTCTTCCATTTATTTACATAACTGAGAGCATCTTCCTTCCATTCATCCTTTTTTTAGTTCTGATTATGAAATAAAATTCTGGGATTACAGTTCTGTGTCTATCAAAGAGGCATTAACCCAGCGTTTGCCAAGGAAGGGTTCTGAAGTGACCTTAACAGGCAAAGGAATGGCTAAAACAGCTCTCTGAACACCAAGAGGATGAGGATGTAGTTAAGAGGATGACTCTGTGATCTCTAATCTTTGTTTGCAGTCTGCATGCCTCCTGACAAGAGGCAGCTCCAAACTCCATGAATCCGTAGCAGCAGTGAGAGGTTTTGTTGCCCTGTTAGTGAGTCAGGACTTGTTTATTGGCTTGCCTCTCGCTGCTTGGGTTAGGAGCCATCTGTAACAGGAGAAAAAGCAGTGCCATATACTTCTGATTTTCTAAAAAATACAGTACGTACATCAGTGCTGATAAGTGCAGTCTTTTTTTCTTGCTCTTTTTCATCCTTTGAGGTTTAAGTTTCCCTCAAGGTGTAGCTTCCCTTTTTCCTTTTGTAGATGCATAATTGGTTTCGCACTTTCAACATTTTCCAGACTGTTGGGTAATTCAGGTAAAAGCCAGGCTTCCAACTTGTTTCTCCAGCATAAATGCACAAACGCTGCTTGCTTATCTTCCTGGGGAAGTAACTCCCCATCAAGAATATCTTGCCACATCAGAATGTGTGGCTTCTGTGAAGCATGGATCAAATGGCCAACAGCATGCTGCCACTGAGGTGCTGGGGGCAGCATCACTTTCCATTTACATGCATTGCAGTCCCTAATCAGTTACTCATTAGTAATATAAAATGAAACCTTGGCTCTGCCTGTGTCTTTTACTAGAAGTGTGAAGCACGCACAGTATTGCCATGAGATTTCTCTGCTCTGCAGAGGGGCATTGTGTGTGGGTTTTGAGGTCTGCAAAAGTGAACTGGAACTTTTTGGGGTTTTTTTTCTGTTTGTTTTTCACAGTCAGCTATTTTGTCTCCTGGATAAACTGGCCTCTTGCACACATGGTATGTTCTGTTGTTTAGGTTCCTGTGTGTGCATTCTGACTAAATGTTGGAACCAGACCAGGGTTTGATTCAGAAAAGGAAGTGTGCGTGTGCAGCAGGATGCGACAGTATTCTCCATTAGTTCCTTCATCCTGGGCTGTCACTGGGTGCATTGTAGAGTGCCCAACTGAATAAAACTTCAGGTGCAAACTGCTTCTGCTAGCACAGATCCAACCATTAGACAGTGAAGACCAGCAGCAAAGATGAATGCTACACTGTTATTTGGAGAAGTCTGACTTCCGACGTTCAGTTCTCCTTAGACATCAGTCAGTCCAGTGCAGAGAGTAATTAGAAAACAAAAAAACATATTCTTTAATTAATCTGTCTACTTTAAACAAGCAAACAAAAACCCTACCTATTCACTTCTGTAACAAATTATTACCAGAACACTGAGTTGGAAGTAGCTTGCCCAGAGCAGAAGTTATAATGACAGTGGTTAATTTTGCTTCAAAAAATTCTGAGTCTGAAGTCACACATTATGTGGACATAATCTTAGTAGATGACAGAAATTATTTCTATGAGGAATGGTTAAATATTACAGATATGTGTCACAGCAGACAAACATGACATGTCTTCCCAAGCATGCTCTGGGATCTGCAGTGTTGCAGCTCTAATGAGAGCAGGTTTCAGTGAAAGGTATTCTGTTGCTTTACCTGTACTGCAGCATTGCAATTGTGCTAGGGGAGAAATTAGCAAAGCCACAGAACAGCAGAAAATCCTAAATTTGAGGACTTTGATCTTTGTTGATTCATCTTTACTGTGGTAAATTGTCACAGAGGTATTGAGTGTGTAGTTGCTTTCTGGACTGGTACAGGGAGTTGCAAAAAACTTGTGTGAAATCTCATGTTAAGTGGCTTTGTTTGAATATAAGCAGAGTTCATAAAACCACTGAAAAATTATTTTTGGCAAGTTTAAAGCTTAGCATTGTTTTGAAATTAGAGCTGAAGGTACAGAGAATGTGTTCATAAAGTACCAGAATTTGGGGTTTTATTTAGGAAGAATTAGATTATTGAAATAAGGAACAGTATTAACAGTTTTCCCCCTTCCTTTATGTTGATGTGTGAGAAAATGAAGTGAAGAAAGAGGAAAAATATCTATCCTGCCCAGAAATGCTGCACTGATCTGTCCGTGGTCTTCACGTGGCGCATATCCTGCTGACAGATGTTGAAGTCATAAAGACTGGGATGAGATGGAAAAGGCTGAGCAGATTTGTCCCTAACTTGACTCCTGTCAAAGTGTCTCTCTGACAAGGATGTTTTTTCCTCCAGTTGTAAGCACAGAGTCCTCAAGGGGCTGAAGGCTTTCATCATTGCTCGCTTTTGAAGGGGAAGTTGTTGGACGTGTGCCCAGTTAAGCTGCAAGTAGGGTGGGTTGAAATACCATGGAAGGGGGCCAGCGTGCACTTTAACCTGGCAATACTTGGCTTACGTTTGTCATGTCATGATAAGGATGGGCAGTGCTTCCTCGTGTCATGCATGCTGGCTTTCAGTAATTACAGATACACTTCTGTTCATTGTGAGAACCCTTTGGCCTAGAGTTGGGATTTTGAATTTAATCCATTGGAATAGTAATGGAATAAAGGTTCCAAATCTGCATTTCTTTTTTTGGTTTGAAGTTGGGAGTTCTCTGAATACCCTGCTGAATCTCATCTTCTCTTGGCTTTGTTGCCAGTGGAAAAGAGTACCCAACTGAATGGTTCTTAGCACTTACACCCCTTCAACAGTGCATAATCACTGCAGTAGAGAAACTGTTCCATCTAATAGCTCTTATGCTAAGAAGTTCCAATTCATTTTGCCTGGGTTTTTATTTATTTTTCTTCTGTGGCTTTAGATAATAGCCTGTCTCACACAAGAGGTACAGTTCTGCTTTGTAGAAATCAGGATTAATATCTGTTTTGTTTGTAAATGCAAATGATGATACATCCACCAGCAAAGCTTTCTCTTCCTGTCTGTACACCCCCTCCAACCTTATGTCCTGCACATTTTTATACAGCTGTGTAAGTTAGTGAGACTACTCACTAATGGTGCACTGCAATTAGATTTGCATGAGTGTATTTTTTAATACAAGGATCCATGACCAGAACTGAGAGAACGATTGTGATCTGAGATGGCTGAAATGAGAGTAGACACCTCTACTTGTGGTGCAGTGCCTTTGAAGAAAGCAGTTGTGATGTCTTCGCTCTGAGATAAAAGAAAGACATATCTCCCCTTGATTCAAATGTTTATCTATGCCTTACTTTAACGCAGTGATGCTGTGGATACTTCTACTCGACAGTGTGTATTCTTATGTATCAAGTGAATTGAAAGATGTATTCCTGTTTTCCATTATTTTTCTAGGCTTAAAATTAATGAGAGATGAAAAATATGATTTCATTTGTATACTTGAAAAGGGGCTTTCGAGCATTTCAAGTTGAAACAGGAAAAACAAGGAAAAAGGATAAGTCCATTGTTTCTATTTACACAAATAACGTACAGTACAGAATAAACTCAAGTGTAAATCTGTTACTGGCCATTTAACCAGGAAATTAACAAATGCAAATAAAGGGCTCCCTCTATAGTTTCTCCTATGAAATTACAGGTAACAGTATTCTCTAGTATAATGGCAAAATGCAGGCTGTGGTTAATTTCTTCTGTATACGTATATGCAGAAAGAAAAGTGAATGTTTTAATGAATTGCTGTTATGTTAAATTTGCAAACCCAATCTGTATATTAACTTCCAAGAGTGCAGTGTTTAAGTTAAATGAATATTCAGCCCTCTGAAAGCATTCACATAGTAAAGAAGCGTTCTTTTTACTTTTGGCTTTAACGTGGATCTTTGTTTTGTTTCAGGATATTGCCATACGGCTGTTTAGCCACTGGAGATCATTCTGGCCTTATTGAGGCTGTTTCCAGTTCAGAAACCATTGCTGACATTCAGTTAAATAGTAGCAATGTTGCCGCCGCTGCTGCCTTCAACAAAGATGCTCTCTTAAACTGGCTGAAGGAATACAATTTAGGGTAATTTCTACAATTGTTTTCTCATCTGTAGTGTAAACTACAGAATTCCTGCAAGTCTGTGTTTCACTGCTCGGGATTGTGTGTCTGCTCTGGCGTGTGTCAGATTCTGACTCGGCTTCAGATGGCTCATGGAGTTCCAACAGTGGTCCAGCAGAACTTCTGACATTTGCAGCACTATGACTTTGCATTGCTGAAGATGTACTCAATTAGGCCAAACAAACAAACAGGAAAAAAAACAACCAAAAAAAACCCAGCTTAATGGGTCTCAAATCTGGATGCCATTGCCTTCACAGCTGGATTTCTCCTGTTCTCCATAGCTAGTTCTTACAGTATTTTCTCTCAATTAAATCTAATTTTGCAGTATTTAAGGGGCTTTTTCTTTACCGAACCAAAAGTCCTTGTTCATGTCAAGTCATGCTATGAACTGCCAGTAGAGTGTGCTGATATTAGTTGTTTTTGTATTTCTAGAGATGACTTGGACCGAGCCATTGAAGAATTCACTCTGTCTTGTGCTGGCTACTGTGTAGCTACTTACGTGCTGGGGATTGGTGACAGACACAGTGACAATATTATGGTCCGAAAAAACGGTCAGGTAACAATCTTTTCTGTGGGCAGAAGGACAGCAGCTGTACGGGAATCTCCTTCTGAACCTCCAGTTTCTTTTGTGCATCAGTAGAACTAGATCTGAACATTGTAAAGAAGGGTTGAAATCTGAGAGTGGAAGGAGCAACCACTGCTTGCTTTGTAAGCAGCTGTTTTCCAAGTGAGACTGTTCTATGGGTGTTTCTCAGAGCATCTGAAAGGCCCATTAATGGTCCAGAGTCACAGAACAAAAGCTCCTTTCAGAGTATTGTGCAAAATACCTCTTTTAGAAATGCACAAAGTATAGTTTTGAGCAGTGTAGTTTGCCTGAATTTAATGTCCACAGATCAGAAACTTGAAAACAAACTAGGGGTTGTCTTTTCCACATCAGTTTGTATCAGTGTCAATTTACAAATAAGTCTTGACTCACTGTAAAACAGAGTACTCCAGG
>PPHD01028583.1:0-10845 GCA_002909625.1 Bambusicola thoracicus
TTGTCCAGAGAGGTTGTGAATGCCCCCTCTGTGGAAGCATTCAAGGGCAGGCTGGATGGGGCTTTGAGCAACCTGGTCTCGAGGGAGGTGTCCCTGCCTGTAGCAGGGGGGTTGGAACTAGATGATCCTAAGGATCCCTTCCAGCCCAAACCATTCTATGAATATCAACTGTAACTAAAAAAAAAAAAAAACATTCCTTATTGGTAGAGGGACCTGAATATGCAGAGTTTTAAAATGCAAGCATATTAATATCAGTGAGTGAAATAGACAGCTTTTGGTACTCCAGGCAGCTCCAGAACTTTCTTGCAGCTTGGCTGTAGTCTGATTTTTTTTTCCCCCCATATTGTGCATGAAATGGGCTGAATCATCCCTTGTTTCAATAAATACAAAATACAGTATATTAGATTATAATTATTGTGCTACATTGACCACTGATAAGAGGAAATAAAGAGCTTCACATTAATCTTCTGATAAACATTACAGCATTTGTAGTTTTGGCCAGTATCTTAAAATTGAAGTGGATAAGGAAATGAATACTGCATTAAAAAAAAAAAAAACAAAAAGCAAGAAAAAAAAAACTGTGAAGAATGGCTTTCTTGGGAGCCAACTTGTCATATCAGTATCAGTCATCTCAAACTTTAGATCTCTTCCACTTGCAAAGCAGGAAAAGCAGATATATACCTAATTGCCAGGTCTGGATTTATAAATCTGTTATGTTCAATATTAGAAATTTAGCACTCAGTTATATCCACTCTTTAAAGTTCCCTTTTTAAGTTCTGTGTATGGATTAGTTTAAAGAACTTGTAGATATAAGGAATTTAAATGGCTACAGACAAATTGGTCACAAGCTCTGTGCTTCACACTTCACTTCCAATAAAAGAATAAACAGGATAACATTTAATTATTGGGGGGGAGTAAGGGGTAGGGGGGGAGAAGAAGTAAAGGTTGTGTAGTCATTTACCTGCATAACAATTGAGGTAATTTAATTTGGTAAAGTTTATCAAAAATCATTTATTATCACTTTGTTTTCAGAACGATATAGAAAATTTAAACCCTCTAAACTCAAACAGTCTTTTTCATCTAATTACATCGATATACTCTGCATTGAGTAGAGTTATCAGCTGAGATGGCCAAAACTTTGTTTACATGACATTAAGAACAGCTAGATAAAAAGCTGTATTATCTACTAAAGGATGAAAGTTTTCCAGCTTGGTCTAAGTTCTATGGCTTTCTAACTAAACAAGGAGCATCACTTTATATTAGGAGCAATCAGTCAAATTTTGGAAGTAGGAACTTAATGTTAGGCATACATACCCGTATTTAAACCTGAGGTATTAATTTATTGTACTTCATTAAGGATTGGTATCAGGAAGGTGAGTGTTAGCTAAGACTGTAACAAATGACTTGTGTGAATATTTTTCTCATGTCAGACAAATCTCATGAATTCAGAATTCCATTAAACCACTGTCCTTAAAACAATCTTTGAATGGAAGGATTATCCATATTTGTAAATTATAGTTCACAAAAGGTAGAAAAAGAAAAATATGTGAATGACAGCTCTATATTGCCTGCAGCTGTCTGGTGCTGTGCAGGTACCAAAGGAAAGAAAGTTACTAAGTCAATTACAACGTACAGACCTCCGGAGAACATGCCACTGGTATGCACCAAGAGAATTAAGTCACCGGGAAACTGACATGACCATGCAGGTCAGAAAGCAACAGGAAAAGACAAGGATGACTCACATTCCAACTAGTAGCTGAACACTTACGGCTTACTAGAAGTAAAGCGTTCACTGTGTTGCTAAATTTTGTGTGGATACAACCCCTATCCACTTAAAGACAACACTCGGAAACATGAGACAGTTTGAAATCTCTTTCACAAGTGAGGTACAGATTGTTTTCTTCCTAACAAACTCTGCTTGCAGCTAGCTGTATTTGAATTCCACTCAAGGAATACATTAGGTTGTACTGATTGATTGATACAATACCCCCAATCTAATTTGCATGCGTAAATTAGCAGGAAAAACCTTTCACATCACTTAGCTATATGGCTGGAATGATTGTTTACTTAATTTCCTCCAGCACAGCTCCTTTTTGCAAGAGGCATTTGAATCCAAAGATGTCATCTCAGATTTAGTTAAGTGTTGCACATGCTTTGAAAAGAAGTAAAACAGTGCAAACTTAAATGCCTGGGAATTACAATTTGCAAGCAGTCATAAGGCTCTTAAAGTAAAATGCATTTTATTTTGGAGCACTTGAGTATTTCCTCCATAGAAATATGTGAAAAAGCATGATTTGAATCTTAAATTTCTGCTAAGAAGAAAATGTTTCCTGTCACCTTTGATACAGTCTTCTTAGAATTAGCCTATGTACACCTCACTTTCAGTATCTTACCTTTGTGAATGATGAGCAATAAAACTCATTTGAATATGAGATTATACAGCTATTTCTTTCTTAAATAAGGATGGACATTTGACTACTTCTCAATTCAAATTGAATTTGCTAAGTCAAGAAATGGAGTCTAAATGAGATTATGTAGTATCATACTGCATCATTTTAGCAACTGCAGAGGGTTAGAAAGTTTAACAAATTCCGTGACTAGCAGTTTCCCTCTAGAACTCCAGATGAGAGAAAAGTGGGCATGCCTATGACCTGATGATCAATGATCTTCCTAGCCAGTCATTCCTTAGATAATTTAAAACACTTTTAAGACCTCTGAACTCCTCACCACGTGACACGGAGATGACAAAGAATATGTACATTCAGCGTAGTTGTTTGCAATACCAGTGCAAACTAATTAAGTGGGAAGCGAAACAAAAAATGTTTTCTTCTCCTAAGGGTCTATGCTAAAAAATGAAACAGTATTCCTAGTTTTTTCCAGCTCTACTAAACAATTCTTGGTATGCTTCATTTTCTCTTCAGTAAAGCCTGCTTGGTAACTATACGAGAACACTCTAAAAAGATAAAGTTCCCACAGAACTTCTAGAGGGAGCCCATCAGGGGACCCATATCAAACTGATGTGTCATTGGGAATGCTTACAGCAGCAAGAACAAACAAGACATAGGTTCAAGATAGCTTCCATTTAGGGACAAAAACCGAAATAACTGATTTAGTTATTAACAGAGTATGTAATGCCACGCAGAAACACATAGTCAGTAGAAGACTGGAAGGTCTCAAGACTAGCTTTTAAATAGATTTTCTATAAACTTTAAAACTATCAAAGAATATTTTCTGAAATCTGCTCCAGAAAAATTTCTGTAAACTCTAAAAGAACAGCATTAGCAAATCCACATTAAATCTTTTAAAGAGTCAACAAAGCTTACATAAAGGCAAGACATTTGTCAAAATACATTATAAACATTTAGAACTGATAATAATGAACTCATTAAGAGTACGGATGAGGGATATCAACTTAATACAGCATGCAAGGATTCCAAAAGACCTTCTGCAGAATCTGTTAAAAAAGGTTTTCAAATAAGCTGAGCAGTCACAAGAAGGAAGGTCCTCACATGAATAAAACCACTGACTAAAAAGAAAGATATTGAAATTTAGTGTAAAATTCATTTCTCTCTCTCTGAAGAGAGATATATATCAGAGTCTTACAGGATTTATTAGAGGCCCTGGTGTTTGTCATGCTTTTAAGTTATCTGGAAAAAGGACTGAAGAGTGTGATGACAGACTTTTGGGATGCACTGTTATTTGTGGTGGTAAAGATAGGAACTGACTGAAGAACTTCAGAAAAGCCTTGCAGCTGAGCAACTTAGTGAGATAACGGCAGATGAAATTCAGAAAGGATAGTCATAAAGAAATACACAAGGAAAAAAATAATTTTACCTACACAGTGATAAGTCAACCACTAATACACAAGAACACAATGTTAAGGTCACTGTGTATAATGCTGTGAAAACATGAGTCTGGTATCTGGTGAGAAAAGTGAGCATTAGAAATTACGGAGAAAGGAAGAGAAAAGTAAAAATCATCATCTCACTGTGCAGATCCACTGTTGAGAATGAATCAATACAATATGATATTATACAGGTATTCAATCTCCAGGAACAAAATTTTAGCTAAGTAGGAGAGTGAGAGATGAGAATGCACTGGGATTTATTTATTTATTTTTTAATAGAAACCATTACACTGGAACAGAACAATGCAGCTCCTTGTAATGCCATTGAAAGTGGTGTCAGGAGCAGAAGTAACTGACTTGCACTAGAAATTATGCTCATGAAGAAGAAGTTCACTTGTACAGGAAAGTCTTACGTAAATACTTTCAAGATTCACAGCAGAAAAGGTAGAATAATCTATCCTGTGCCTTAGAGAGGAGAGCAAAAATCTTAATTCCAGGAAAAAAGGTTTATGCCCTTACAACCTGACACTTTACAGTTTAAGTGAATGCTGCATAGCATTTTCATTCTTGTCCCACTGGCTTACGTAAGCCTAGTTAAGCTCAGTGCACAGAGCAAAGATGACCCTCCAGCATTGTTGCCAAGAATATAGACTTCACTGAACAACGCTAGCCTCCAAAAGTCAATTAAATATATTTTCCCCCAAATTGTATGACATATTGACCTAATCTTGACAGCTCAGATATCATTAATTATATCTACTGGGAGAATTAAGCTAAAAATCTAGTTCTTTGTGAAAGGTTGCAAAAAATTTTTAAAATGAACAAGAAACATATTTTAATAATATTGGTCGTGAGAAGTCAGCACTGATAATTCAAAAGTAGAAGAAATTTGCAAGGATGGAAAAGTACAATGTACCAATTTTTAGAATCATAGAATCCCTAGAGTTGAAATGGATCTCTGAAGGCCATCTAGTACAGCTCCCCTCCAAGGAACAGGGACATCCACAGCTAGATAGGGTTAGCCAGGACCTTATCCAGCCTCATTTTGAAGTCTCCAGGGATGGGGCATCAACATTACTGGGCAACCTGTTCCAGTGCCTCACCACCCTCACCATAAAAGATTTTTTCCTGATATCCAACGTAAATCTCCCCTCTTTGAGCTTGAAACCATTTCCCCTAGTTCTATCACCACAGACCCTGCTAAAGAGTCTGCCTCCTTTTTTGTAGCTCCCCTTTAGATAGTGAAAGGCCACTATCAGGTCACCTCACAGCCTTCTCTTTTCCAGGCTAAACAGCCTCAGTTCTCTCAGCCTGTCCTTGTAGGATAGGTGTTCCATTCCGTGGATCATTTTTGTGCCCCTTCACTGGACATGCTCCAATAGGTCTACGTCTCTTCTGTAATGAGGACTCCACATCTGGACGCAGATGAGGTCTCAACAGCACAGTGTAGAGGGTGCAGGATCACCTCACTTTACCTGTTGGCCATGCTTCTTTTGACGTAGCCTGAGTGGCTTCCTGGGCTACGAGGGCACATTGCTGGCTCATGTCCAGCTTGCCATCCATCAGTACCTCCAGGTCTTTTCTGGCAGGGCTGTATTCAATCCTATCATCACCCAACTTGTATTGGTAATGGGGTTGCCTTGACGCAAGTGCAAGATTTTGCATTTGGATTTGTTGAACCTTACGTAGTTTACCTGGGCCCACTGCACAACCCAGTCTAGTTCCCTCTGAATGGCATCCTATCCCTCTGGTGTATCAACTGCATCCCACAGCTTGATGTTATCAGCAAACTTGCCAAGGGTGCACTCAACTCCACTATCAAGGTCACTGATAAAGATATTAAAGAGTATCAGTCCCAGCACTGACCCCTAGGGGACACCACTTGTCACCAGTCTCCATCCAGAAATTGAGCCACTGAGAATAATTCTTGAAAAAATTATTCAAAATTTCCACTAACAGAGACATAATTTCAAGCTTTCTCTAGAGCATTTAGTTCTCACTCTTGATCCAAGACAACACAGAAACACAGCTTGCAAATATTTGCATACGCAAAGGAGAAAGTTCTCAGGTCTCTCAGTTCTCAGAAAATACACTGTGACTCAGCATAAACAGAAAAAAAAAAAAAAAAAAAAAACAACTAGGCAGAAGACACTTAGCACATCATATATAAAGGGTTTCAGTCTTCAGGTAACCATGTTGGTATCACCAGAGAAGGCTAGATATCATAGAATCATTTGTTTTGGAAGGGACCTTAGAGATCATCTAGTTCCAACCCCCCTGCTACAGGCAGGGACACCTCCCTCGAGACCAGGTTGCTCAAAGCCCCATCCAGCCTGCCCTTGAATGCTTCCACAGAGGGGGCATTCACAACCTCTCTGGACAACCTGTTCCAGTGTCTCACCACCCTCACAGTAGAGAATGTCTTCCTGATATCTAGTCTAAACCTACCCTCTTCCAGTTTAAAACCATTTCCCCTCATCCTGTCGTTACCTGCCCTTATAAAAAGCCCCATGTTAGCTTTCCTGTAGGTCTCATTCTTGCACTGGAAGGCCGCTACAAGGTCTCCTCGGAGCCTTTTCTTCTCCAGGCTGAAGAGTTCCAATTCTCTCAGCCTGTCAATATGCTTCCAAGGAGAGGAAAGGCAGTTTGCTCTTTAAGGATGTGTTATAATAGCAGGCCTAAAAGCTTCTGTAAGTGATCAGGGAGATCCAAACTTTTTTTTTTTCCTTCTGATGTGCAGCTTGCCATCTGGGCTTGTATTTTCAGTGCCTCTGTAGCTTCAGATATTTTCTTCAATAAGACCCTTGAGAAATAGAGAGGCATTTCGACACACTTAAAGGCACAATTAAAATCTCTCCTGCGTTGGATTTGTATTCCTTGCTCATCACTAAATCATACCCTTTATTTTCCTCTGGTTTGACCCTAGGGCATATTACAGTTATGCTTTTTTGTTTCTTCTCCCAAGGTTGATGTTACTGGAAAGTGTGCCGTGGCAAGGGCTGAGGGAATGTAATGAGGAGATGACGTTCCAGGGCTCTCACATCCAACAGCTTAATGCATGGTTGCCTCCATGATCAACACCTTCAGGTCCTTCCATTATTTACCTCTTACATTTTCTTGTATTGCAGGTATTCCCATGCCATGCTTTGCTGGTATTGAGCACAAAATGGCTATGAAGTACTTGTTATCACATCTTGACTTTAAGGAAAATTAATATATCCATACTAAGGTTCTGCTTAAGGATATCACATACAAATTTAATATGTTTTTTCAAAAAGAACAGATATTTCACATTAAATGTTGGTTGATAATATACTGTCCACCTTACAGCTGGGGAAAATAAAGCGTTCATAAGGAAACAGGGAAAGAGAAAAAAGTGATGTTAGGTTTACTTCAGCTGATGTTCTGAAGTCAGAGACCTTCTTCCCTAGGAACACTGATCCGCCATAGATATTTGAAGGTGAAATACAGTGTGTATTTCCTTCCATTTTCCTTTCACATCCCTGCCACTTAACCCATGCTCTCACAGCAGGTACTTCAGTTGTGCTTGTACAGCTGATTGTGGAACTGAAAAATGCATAAAGAAACCAACTGAAAAAGAATTCAGCCCAGCACAAGAAATAGGGAAACTACTTTTGATTTGGATGTGACTTCTGTGTTGCTTATTAAATTGTCAAATAAAGAGCTACAATGATACAGTGTTGGGGCTAGAAGATGGATAGATTCAAATCATGGGAAAAATGAGACTGATTAAGCCAGACACTGTTGCAGAAAAAAAAATCTTCCAAGCACAGCCCTAATAACAACTTAGTTCAGGACAGAGATGTGTCTCTGGTTGTTTCTTCAACAGAAGGATCAGAAATTGGAAGCAACAGAAGTACTAAGATGTAAACAGGATCATCACAACTTCTAGCTATGCTAATTATCTCTAATTTCCATTTTGTCATTCCATTGTTTTTCCACACAGATTCTAACAGTATCAAGTTGTATCACATGAACAAAGCCCTGAGGTTTCCTAAGGAAAAAAAAAAATTCTTTTTTCCCTTTTAACCTAAACAGCTGCTTGTTTATGAAATAAAAGCAGGAAGATATAGTAATACACTATAATTCAAGGACACAAATTAGAGAGTTAGTGAAGAACAATTATTTTAATAAAAATAATGTGTAACAATCATTCTTGAAAAAAGACCCAATAAATTAAAATCCATGCATAGCAACATTGTTTTCTACACCACAGTAACAAAATTAAAAAGATAAGGAAGACTAGAATACTTAAATTGGTGCAGGAACTAAGTGCACACTATGGAAAAGAAGAAAAACATCCTTCATATAGTGAGGTTTGATGTGTTAAGCCTTAACAATCAATGTCATCATTAGTCCAATAGTCAAATATATATTTATATACAAACATAGAAGCACTGTGCTAAATAATACATATTTTTCATTGACCTATTTCTGTTCCAGCTCATTTAAGTGACTATGTTCCCCTCTCACCCCTCTGGCTAGGTGTAATGGTGTCTCTGCCTTCTGGCTAGGTGATAATTAAATTTACTAAATAAGTGGCAAGGAGGTGGGAAAGAAACTATTTGTGCTTATTCAGAAGGGAGTGGTTCAATTAACACTTTATTTGGGAACTTGACTTTTAAAATTTGATAATTTTGAACTTTCAAGTACTCTCTCAGTCCTATCCATATCATATTTTGTTTGGCTCTTCCTTTCAGGTCATACTCTTCAAACTGAAGCCTGAACTCAGAAACGCTCAGACTAAAGTTCAAAGGTCAATTAGCACCAAAGATACAGGGCTGATAAGTTCTATGATGTTCAAAAGTTCACAACCACTACCTGGAAAGCTGAGTTCAAAAATTGCTGAATCACTTTACAAGTGTCAGTGGTTAAGGGATGGTGGAAGTAAGGAATGTGTATATGGGTAAAGTGTCTCCTCAATTTCTATAAATCAGGGATGGAGAAAGTGATAGAAGAATACTTTCTGGGACTGTTCTTCACAAAGTCAGCGATGGAAGACTAGTCAGCTGCAAAGAAACTTCGATTTGCCCCACCAGCAGTGGAAATAAACTGATGAAAAAAAATTTATGTTAATTTTTTTTTTAAACAGGTTTGCAATTCATTTCAGAAAATTGTATGAATGGTTTCACGAACATTGTATCATTTTTGAAATTTTCACTTGGTTTGTCCTATTATCATCTCTCTACTTTAAAAAAAAATGTGTGGCTCAAGAGAAGATGACTGGACATTTATGATGATAGAAAGAGATAATAATTTAATGAGAGTAACGCACAGCCACATCTAACTGCATAAGTTATGCTCAAGAACTCAGAACAGCAGTCTATTTAATATGTGTTATATGTTCATATCTCCTCAAAACTGATTTGTGATTCTTTGAGATTTTGAAATTATATTGCCAGATCAGGCTAAAAGCTTAATTAATAGGTTACCTTCATCATACCTTTTGCTAATACTGGTGTCTTGCTTTGCATCTAAATTAAATTTTACTAGCATCTTCCAGGACTGCCAGGGCATAAAGGAACACTGGAATACTTGAGAGGAAGTTTTACAGAGCTTGTCTTTTAAAAAGTGGCCTTCTTTCTCTATTGAGCAAAGCTTTCTATAAAAGAAAAGGTCCCATTTTTTTTGGAAAGAGATAAATTCATGTTTTCCTCTAAAGTGCACAAGAAACATAGAAGAATTAGATGTGCTGAGTACAAAAGGAAAATAAAAATTTCTAACATGCTTCTATACTAAGGATTAAGAAATTATACTTAAAAAGAAAAACAACAACACACCAGTTCCCAGGAGCATCAAAGATTTGCATGTATTACCACTGAAGAAGTATAGAAACACAAAGGCAGAAATGGAAGTTAGTTGGTTTAGTCTGTTCTGGTCTTAACTGGGTGACAATAAATTACTCTGTTACTGTTAAAAAGCAGGTATTAGGTAAACAGCAATACAGTTATTTAGATCATTGAATTATTCTGACCGGATGACTTGAAAAGATCACCAGCAGCAAAATACTATAATTTAAATCTTAGTCATTACAGTTTACAGGGAATGATGCAGTATTTTTGTAAAAAATATTGAAAACAAAGAAGTTAAATATCGTATGGTATTTATGTTAACTTAGTTCTACTGAAGCTGTTGAATGACAGACACTAGTAGAACAGATAAAATATTTTCGGGAATATATCTATTCTAAATTGAAATAGTTATAACTAATCTGCCCATGAGTAAGTCCACAGATCCAAGACAACATAAAAATAAGATTTCATAACTGCTAGCAACAGTTTTCATAAAGGAGTTCTCCAATCATCAATAGTTGTCAAAAATTCAGTTTTTCCCCCACACTGACGTAAGTAAAAAAAAACACTTTGCTATGGAGTGGGGAAACAAGAGAAAATAACAAGAAAAAGAAAGAAGAAAAAGAAATAAAGAAAAAAAAAACAGAAACGAATAGAGAAAGTGCAATTTTTCTGTTCTTTGCTTGCAATTTGCAATCCAAACTATCCAGATAAATTCAGGTTGGAATTCAAAGCAGAAAATTTGATATGAGTTAATTTTTCCACAGAGAACTGCCTAGATTCCCTGTCCATCTTCAGCTAAGATTTCCTTACTCCTGTGCTTTGAACAGCAAGTCCCATCTTCTGGGAGGGATGCATCTGAAAGAAGCTCAAGGTCCCCTGAAACTGCCGAAGATTTCCAATGGGGACATATTCTGAACTCCTACCAAAGAGCATATTTCTTTGTCATAAGTGTAAATTTAAACTTTATCCCATGGGTATTGTCGCTTGGAGGACAAATAAAGAGTTATTACAGAAATAATTACCTTTCCCCATATCCACGTATTTAGACAGCTTTCATTTACAACTTTTTGGTGTTAGAATTTTTCTCATTTCATCACAGAGAAGCAAATAACATATCCAACCTATCTTCCAGAATCTGGCACAGATCTACTGGAAACTAGATGAAAGCTGTGATTGTGACAC
>PPHD01028584.1:0-10845 GCA_002909625.1 Bambusicola thoracicus
TAGGACAAAGCAATGTCCAAAAACTGGAACAAGAGAAGTTCCACACAAATATGTGGAATAAGTCTACAGTGAGGGTGAGGGAGCACTGGAGCAGGCTGTTCAGGGAAGTTGTGGAGTCTCCCTCTTTGGAGATGTTTGAGGCTTGTCAGGATGCCTACCTATGCAGCCTGTTGTAGGGAACCTGCTCTGGCAGAGGGGTTTGACTTGAGCTCTAGAGGTTCCGTCCAAACCATGCAATTCTGTGAAGTGCTCCAGTCAGTCTTACAGACCTGAGCCATCTGGCCTTTAAAGGTCCCTTCCAATTCACTTCTATGGTTCTAGACTTTGTTCTGATAGGGAAGACTGATGTTATGCATTTTCTGCCTAGATGTTCCCAGTGGAGTCTTCTGTATGACATGTTGGTATTTGCCCCACAGAAAATGGATGGTTAGGGGAAAGATTTTTGAGCTAAAAGAAAATGTTTAAAGGAAAAGTGTAAACACAGTTCTGGTGCTATGAAAAACTTTAAGAATACTTAGATCAACACAGAAATTTTGGGGATTTGGGGATTTCAGCTATGTTGCTTTATTTTGAACATGGGCACCTCTTCCAGATTTCAGTTTGTGGGAGAAATGTAGATACTAAGGGTTGTATCCTCAGTGGAGGCAAAACAGCATGGCTTTACTGGTGTAAGACTGACATGAACTCTTCTAGATCTCTTTAAGTTTTGTCTATTTCATCCCTTCGCAGAGGAAAATAGGTGTGCTTTCTTCTGAAAAAAGATTGCATTCTCTGGAGCTCCGGTGATGAGCAAAGAGAAATCTTCCAATTTAAAACTAATTTATATTGATGATGTTAATATGCTGAATCCTATAACCACTTCCGTTTCTCAGAAGGATCCTAATACATCCTTGAGTTTTGGGACCCTGTTTCATCTGGATGTAGTATAAGGATGTAGATGTCATGGGGTCTTTTAATTTTCACTCCTTAGATTCATTCTCCTTCTTTCTGATTAATTTCTCTATGGGGTGTCTGCCTTCTTCATCATGGCAAATGGAGTGCTTGGGGGAGAGAGATATAATGTTTTATTAGCAGCCTCTGTTTAATGTAGCTGTGCTGGTCCTGTGAACTAAATATGCTATCAAATGTAATTCCCCTAAGATGAGCAGGCTTGCTGATACTGGGAGAGCTATTGAAGAACATATTGGCTATAGAGGAAAACTTGAAAAGCCAAGCCTTCTCTGTATCTTTTTTTCTAAGACTGACCCAGGGGGGCTTTTCTGTTAATCTTTTCTTCCTTGTAGAAAAGGGAGGAGATCTCGTGTTGTAAGCATTTGACAACTGATTGAATGAAATGGCTGAAGTTAATGCATGATATGAATGATATGGCAGTGGCCCTAGGAACACATCAAAGATAGCCTGAAATAAACACTGAGTGTTAGGGGCATATACATATAAGATGTGGTCTTGTTAACCAAGTTTTTGAATAAGTCTGAAGCACAAGGCTGAAGGAATTCAGTTAAAGTTGCTATCACACCATTCTACATCTACAATGACTATGCTGGCAGCCAGGGTCTAGAAGCTAGTGTTTTCAGAAGGGTATATGAGGCACTGACTGGTCCAGAGAGGCAAATTCATTGCTTCAAATACCTGTCCGAGGTGCAAGATGGTTGAAGCATGCTGTTGTCATACTGGGACAGACAATCAGGAGTTGGACTTAATGATCCTTGCGAGTTCTTTCTGCCTTGGGATATTCTATGAAGCGACAGCAGCATTTGCAATATGTAGATGCATGGGATCTCTATGCATGGGATAGCTTTAAGCAGTAAGTGATTGTACAGAATTTGCTATACAATGGTACAGAAATGCAAGCTCTGTACAACACAGTTTGGTGCATGTTGTTATGTGCATTTTCACATGTTCTGTGGCACTTGCCACATTTGAATAATAACCTCCTGATGTATTTCTTATCAAAGCTTATCGCATTAATCATGCAAAAAAATAAATATGGGATTGTCTGAGCATGTTTGATTGTGAAAATTTGGGGAAAAAAAAGAAATATGGAGTCACTATTTGGTAGCTGGGTCAAACATTGTGATGCTTTTGTGTTTATATTTATCCGGAGGAATTTGAAAGGGCCAAATCATGGCTTATAAACATGATTGTTCTTGGAGAATATTTCTAGAATGGTCTAGACTAGACCTACTAAACTGAGATTAATTTCTCATTCTGAGAGGAAAACATGGCCCTTTGGACCAAGATTTACTTTACTTAAACTGGTTATGTAATCACTAGCTACAGTGAAATACAAAGGGTTTGTGCAATCTCAAGAGTTTGCTTCAAATTTTCACAAGGCTTTGCATGCAGAGCTTTTACACTAAGTCTTCATCTGGCTCTTCTGAGCAGGCTGGATACTGGGAGCAGTCCTGTATAAATTATGGGCTATTTAGGTGCCATATCATTCAGCATGGACAAGGGGACTAGAATTTCCTGACTAGAAAATAGGATTTTGTTTCAAGAACACATCTGCTAAGACTTTAAAGTCTTTCATCTTCCAGACTGTTTAAAAAAGTGTACGTGTTCTTATACGTACATAAAAATTTGTAGAAAATGTCATTTTTGAAGGCTTTTTATGGAGTGTTCCTATACACCTGGCATAGTGAGAGGTTGGAAGCTATAAAGATGCTTCAGAACTTTACAGTGCTATTACATCACCTTGGACTGTCATATTATAGGCATTCAAGTATGCTTTGAAAGGTTTCAACAAGTTCAAATCTGTTAGTTTTATTCAGTCTGCAGACCTCATTAGCAATGGACTGAGTCTCAGTTGCACATGTTGATGATCTTGTGACCCAGAGCAGTGTTTTTCAGGGAAACAATTGCTGTTGTTAAAATCTTACCTGTTGAGTTTTTTTCCCAAAAGTCTTCAGCTTGTGACCAGTGACCTCAGCTTCCATAAAATAAGCCGTGCAGGTTGCAATTATCACAGAGTAGCCTAGATAGCAGGGATAGACAAAAAGAGTAAGTTGTGATATGAAAGTACAGTAGCATTAACTTGCCCACGTTCTTGGGGCTTCATGACTGCCTTGATGTGATGGCATTTATAGTTTGGCAGAAAAGTGGGGTTAGCTGCCTAGTTTAAAACCCATCTTCAGTGGGGGTAGTAGAGTGTAGCCTCCTTGGGTTAATCCTTAGCTCTTCTTGTCTAAGACTAGATAAGATGTTAATTTAGAGAAGTTACTTTTCATCTTCCTTGATACAGAAGACATTACTGTGTGAGGTTGCTTGCGCATTTTGTGGCTGGGTTATTTTGGCACTTTCTGTCCTTATCTAGGAACTTCCCAGTCTTGCTCCTGTCATTAGTTTCACCTACTAAAGGATGAACCTGGAGGTATTTGGAAGCATGCCAGCCACAACAAAAAACATGTATGGGAAAGGAGTGAATTCAGATCTCTCAAGTACCAATCTGGTGACTTAACTATAAAGCAGACTTCCTTTTCATTAATATAAAGAGTGCTCTGAATGTGCCTCAGGCTATTTAAGGGATCTGAGGGTAAGATACTTAGCTTCTCAGCCTGTTTACTGTACCATGTATTGCAGAAGTAAAAACATCTAACTGGAATATTAGGAGATTTACGGTGATTAGTAAACCTAATTGAGAAATCTGGATGCCATATCCCAAATAATGATGTAAGAATATCTTTAATGATCAAGAACATTTTTATAGGTGTCATATTGTATGCAGGGAGTCTTAAAATGGACTGGACTGCAGAGTTTGTTGAAGTCCTTCCTGTTTCATAAATCAACAAGTCAAAAGCTGTATTAACAACCAAGTTGAATTTCCATTAACTGGATAAAGAGAGGCTTTAAATGCCTTTAGTCATATGTAAACAAGCACTTTTAAAGAAAGGCATTCTTGTAAGTCAAGCTGTGGATCTTAGTATGTTTTTTGATCAGAAGGAGTAAAAGTAAAGCATACAATTACAATTTCCAAATTTTAGTTGCAAGCTTAAGTCCTGTGAATGAGACTGGACCTGAACTAGTGACTTCACTATGTGTATCTGCCTTTCATGTCAAATGCTTGACTTCAGAAACAAAAACCTACTCCTTGTATGATTTTTATCACTGGTGGACTTCCATTGGTCCATGCATTCCCTGATCTGCCTGCTGTGATTATATTGGGGCCTCCAGGGAAGTATATAACTTATCTGTATATTTCCGTTATAAAAAGGTTGGATTCTTTAATGGCATTTGCTGAGGACATTCCAGGCACTCAGTAGAAAGATCATTGCTATGCAGAGGTAAGGATATCCATGTCCACTGTTGCTTATTTTCATGCCATTTTTTTTCATCCTTGGAGTTTTCTTATGCATTCTGTATCTCAGACTTCAAAGTAAAAAGCCATGAAGAACTTCTCAGAAAGAACTGTTCTTGATTCTCGTGTATGAATTTTCACTCTCAGTGAGTACTGGTGCTTCTTGTCTCTTATGCTCAACTGCACCTTCACAGGATGCCCGTCTGATTTATTGTTGTTCCCTCTGTATAGTGTGCTATTAGACAAGCAGAGGGGTCTTCATTCTTTGGCTTCCAGTACTTTTAGTACTGAATTTAGGCAATGAATGCACCTTCTCCAGCCATCAAATTGTTGTGCTGTTGTCTTGGAGGAATTAACTGATCTTCCTTGATACATTTGCCTGTGGCCTGTGCAGGAAATATTTATGCATCTGTGATGAACCAGTTGCTGCAGTTGTCAGAGTTGCTTGTACAGAATGTTTGGGGGTAATACAGAAGTGTCATCTCTGAGCATCTCTGAATCATGGTCCAAGTGACTGGATCCTGTCTATGGTGCCATGGATTGAAGCTGGTCTGGCACCCAGACCATAAAGTGCTTGTTCTAGGTGGGAATGTCCTCTTAGTTTGGCAAACTTGAACCCTACTACTATATACATCCTTGAAACCACAAGCTATTGGGTTCCTTATTCTTCTGGTGTAGCAGTGTGAGGTGGCACAAATCATCGGGTTTAAATAAATGTGGCTGGAGTGGTGACCTGAGTGTGAGTAGGTTGTGAACTGCTTTGTGCTGGTCAGTGCTGCTGCCTGCCAGCTGAAGGAGCTGGAAACAACAGGGGAGGACATAACTGTTTTCAACATCAGACAATGTTGTGGTATCCCTTCTCAAACATATTTAAGAAATATTTCATAAACATTGCATGTGCCACTCGAGCATCCTGTGAAGCCCAACACTTCAATGAAATAATTTTGACTCACTGATGAAGAGGCAAATTGAGACTGGGAATAAGCAGAAAAAATGTTTCATGTATTTTTTTCGTAAAAGTGTTCTTTGTCAACAACCAAACTACTGATCAGAAGTGTTATTTAGTAATAAATTAATACTCTGATTTGACTGTGGTGTAGTTTGTCTAGTGACAGATGAAAAGGTTAAAACTGGTAAACTTACTTTAAGAGCATTCTTCCAGATCACAAGCCTCTGAGTACTAGGCTCAGTGCCGATAGCTTTCTGAACAGGCTTTTGTTTAATAGCTGCTCTGATGTTGCTTATTCAGTCTTGAAATTAATGTGTAAAAGATGTCCATAAGCAACCAGCAGCTGAATTGACTATGATTAGATGGATTACTACTATTACTCAGCCCAACAAGTTTGTTTTGTATACTTGAGCAAATTTTGTAGTGCAGACAAGTGGAATGATATGCATGTGGGCTAACACAAAATCCCTCAAAATACCCTAGGATTAGATGAACATGGACTTAAAATAGAAATGAGTTTCCTGTGTTTGTAAATTAGAGGCTTTCTGGCATTTACATGTACAAATAGTTTCTATCAACATATTCTGTTTCGAATGAGCACTGACTCAGTTGCTCTTTTTCTCCCCATGCTAGGAAATAGGAGCTGATTTATCAGAGTGTCAAACTGATTAAGAGGAGATTATCTGCTGTAGGGGCTCATTTAAAGAGATCTAGGGATTCAACTGTGTTGCTGTGTTCAGTTGAATTCATTTCACGACTTAAAAAAAAAAGTCAGTCCCTTGGCTTTAAAGATCTTTAACTATTTCTTTCTCTTGGAGTAAAATAACTAGGAAGCTTTTAAAACTTTGAGGCCATAGGAATTCAAGAAGGCTCTAAGAATCCCTAGAGATGAGGTAATCCTGGAGATTCTGCCACATGATGAAGAACAAACTTTGCAGTGTGGACAGTGAGCCCAGGGCCCATGGTATATCTGCAGCCGAGTGCTCTAGGCTCTGAGCTCACCCTCCTCAAGAAGGAAGAGTGGAGCTCATATGGACTTCATACAGTTACCTGAAGGATGCTATGATTATGGTGTCATACCTTTACTATTTCTATACTTTCTGGAGAGCTCTGGAGCTTAAGTAGGAACTGAAACACTTTCTTGAGGATGGCATGTAAATCTGCTAGTGAAAAACTGTTTAGACATATGGACTTGTCAGCTGAAACACAGCAATTGTGTATTATCACTCAGGGAACTGGAGAAGTATGAACGCAAATGAATACTGAGAAGTAGGATGACCTAAAGTCATCTCTACTCTCTCAGAGCCTCTAAGGACTTTACGTCCAGTTACTTTCCACACCCTGGGTCAGGATGACAGCTCTAGATCTTATGCTAACCTATAGAGTGTTTTAGTATTTGGTTTTTGAGTTACTGTTAATTGTCTGTGAGGAAACAGATTATGGATGCCCCTACTGTAAGACTGGGAAAGGCCATTAAATGCAAATCCTTTTCATCATTTCCAGCTGTTCTTTGGGGAAACTATATGGCAGGAAACTAAAGACATGAGTTGAATAGTAACAACACAATGTCAGTCAAGAGTCTTTCTTCTGAAATAAACTACAAGAATACAGGAAAATATTCATTCTTTAAGCAGTTACTTGGGAAAACACTTAAAAATTTTAAGGCTCACTAACTGCAATGTGACTTAAAGATATGCATAAATGCTTTATGAACCAGAGGTATATCCCCAGTGAAGAAGGTTCTCTGTCCTCTCCCTGTCTTGTCTTTCTGGATATTTGTAATGGTGGGGGCTGTCTGTCACTGCGAATGCAAATCGGGAGTGATATGGGGTTTAGCTCTGGTTGGGATATCAGCTTAAATATGCTTATGTGCTATGCTGGCCAGCATCCTGATGCAAGGAAAACTTCCTATCTGAAAGCACCAATGTGTAAGAAGCTCTCTTGCCAACGTCTTTTGAGGGGGATGAGTTTCCTTGCCTGCATCCTGGAGAAAGAAATTGTTTTCTATCTGTGCTAACTCCTGCAAACAGGAAAATGTGCGTGGTGAGCAGTGACAGTCATGACTGTTTTTACTGTTGCTGCCATGCTGCTCATGCAGGAGCTGGCAAAGCATCTTCTCTGATGAATGAGTTGTGGCTAGATCCTAACGAGCAGCTGTAAAATACTAAACTGTATGGAAGTGATTCTTGTGAGATGTGTTAGTCTGGGGCTGACTTCCAAGTGTCAGGCAGGCAGGAGTAGATGGGAGCGTGTGCCCAGGAGCTCACCTCTGCCTTTGGAGAAGGACAGACTGTGGCAGCCGGGAAGGAGGTGAAATCAGACAACTCTCCCCATAACGCTTTGGATGTGGAAGTTATCTATGCTGTGCTGCTTGCTTCTTTTGAATCTTTCTGCTGTGGGTGTAAGCCAGCAATCTTTCATAGTTTCCTGTCAGTTTAGCATGATGGCAGAAACTGTCCCAACAAATAAATGGCTGAATTAAATTCTCTGAGGAGTGGGGAAAAAAAAAAATTCAAATCAAGCAGATTGGTTCCCTGTGTTTTCCTGCTGCTCTGGCAGAAAACAGGTCTGTGTGGCAAGGACTGTGGCTCATGCTGGAGTTGGTAGCTTTGTGCATCAAGCTTATGTGAGCTTAGCTGTGCCAGTTGGGCTTGGTCTACTGAGAGTCTGGATGGCACCTGCCTTTTGACTCAGATGGAGAAAATAACTGTCAAACTGGAATAGATATGAAAGCTCAGTTCTGTGTTGAAAGTATTTGAAGGCCTATAGCTTTGTGATGTGACCCCCTTCCCTCTTTTCCCCAGTATTCCACAATTTTTGGATTGTGGTGGATATTATCTACATAAGAATATGTAGTGAGGAAGCAAGAAGCATTTATCACTATGAGCAGAAAGAGTGACAGACACTTCAAATATGTAGCTAAGCAGAAAGCTTTGGGTTTGGGGGAATAATTTTGCAAGCAATAGCTTTTGAATATTGAGTGTAAAAGAAAGTTTGGAGTTGATGAAAGGATTCTGGAAACCTTGTTTTAAAGATCCTGTCCTCATGTGTGACTTCTGTTGGAAATAATATGATCTGATTAGTGGTATAATATGATCTTAAATTCAGAGCACTTGCATGTAGATGAGCTTCTCAGATGCTTCCTTCTCTGCTTCCTTCTCTAGAATTCTCCTTTCTTCTCAGTTTCTCCAGTTCCCCTAGAAAAAATTATTTAGGGTAAATGTTGGCTTTTTTTACATTTGTAAGGGTGTAGATGAGTGTTAGAAAGATTGATGTAGGTTAAAGTAGATTCACTCAGACATACCAGGATTTATTAATCCCACTCAGTGTATGTTTACATATGTACACACCTTCTATGTTGTTAAATAATGTATAAGAAAAAGCATAAGTTTGTCAATTCATAAAAGAACAAAACTAGCTAGGACATCTTGAATCAATAATGTAAAATGGATTCCTGCTCTGACTTGTCTGGAGTGCTTTCCATTTTCTCTTCCGATGTCTAATTTAAAGTTTTCTCATGGTTGGCCTTGATGTACTGTAAATGCAGCCACCCTAATGATCCCTTTCAACCCCATAAGGGTTTCTTTTATTTCTTGTATTTCAGGAAAAAACTGATGAAGGAAGTACTGGAGAAAGAAGACTACTTGTTAAGTATTTCTTTAGGATGAAGCTAAATCAGGTTGTGTACAGATAGCCTGGAGTTATCAGGAAAAATTTTATGTACACTTCCAGTTCTATCACATGTACCATGCTCATGTACTTACTGGTTTTAAGTATTTTTTTTGTGTTTTTGTCAGCACTGTTGAGATTCAGCTGCTAGGTGAAGTTTTGCATGTCTTAATTGCAACTCTGAAAGGTTTCATTGGCACATCAGTTAAGACCTGGTAATACCCTTAGGTAGTAAAAGAGAACCTTGTAACAAAAACTGTGTCAGTTTAATGTGCATATAGTAATTACCTATTTTTGGGGTGACATTTAATAGACTAAAGTATGCTGCTCTTCATTTTATCCTTTTGTATGGGGATTGCTGGAGAAGAACCTGTACTTAACACTTTGAGAAGTGACAGAGGAGGAGAAAATTACACCCCTTTGATATATTATTTTTGATCTTGTTACCAAGGTGAGAATGCTAGCTGTGAAGTAGCTAGACTGTTTTTGCTTTGGACTTGCAGAGATATTGATCATCTAGGCTGTAAGTATTTCTTTCCTGAACTGCTGTTTGATACCTACCAGTCCTTTCCTGGATTACTTCTACCTTTTTAGAGTATACAACCACTTTGCAGCAGACTAACTCAGCTGAGTTTGGTCATGTTGAAGTAAGGCAGTGAGATAAGATCTGCATTAAATCCCATCATACCTGGATTTGAATTTGATTTGTAGGAAAATTAAAGAATTTGACTTCCATTTCATTTTAGTATTTCATATGAAAGTAACATCAAGTTGTGTCTAACAAATTTTAATGGTGGTATGAGCCTTGGTTTTAACCAATGGGAGCTAGGACTAGTGGGATTCTACCTTCTGTTAGTCACTGTCCATCTCACTGTTTGAGAGTGGGTGTTAAAAAGGTTTCTGTCACCTCTACAGGATATGGTGTCTATGAAACAGGCCAAATAACTCTTAAGGCTTCATGTGGAGGAAGGCAGTAGCAGGAAAATGAATTGCACGCAACCTTACTCTCATGCCTTGAGTCTCTCTTGTAAGGTGAAGGCATAGACATGAAGACAACAGTGAGTTCATTCTATTTCCACCTCTGAAAATCTTCTCATGAGAGAAGTAGGTTTCCATTTTAGCAAGTAAGAAAACTTTGCCCAAGCAAATATTAATAGGAAAAGGTGAAGGGAAAAATTGGCAAAGAAAGATTTCTTGTGTGATGGCCATGTGAGAACTAAAGCTTTAGCGCCATTCATCTAGTATACTGCCAACAAGTATACCTAAATTTTCTTAAGTTCTGAAAGCTTATCTTCAGATGAAAGTTTGCATGGAGGAAAAGAGGAAAAGGTCATGTTCTTGAAATGAAGGATCATCTGATCTAAAGTGATATTGGGTTCCCTGGAATAGCTTGTGGTTCTTCTAGTTGTAGGTCTGGCCCATCCACGTGTCATTTCTAGTGCTTGAATCTCTATGTAACATATACCACATGCTTGCTGATGTAAATTGACTAGCTTAGTACACCTGGAAAAATGACACTACAATTTTATCTGTATTACTTAAACAAGTATTGTGTACTATTCTAGAGAATATGTATTCTAACAATTCATAACCACCAATACCTTCTGCTGAAACTCAAGAACCTCAACCTTGCAGAACTGCCAGAAGAATTGCTTTGGTTTATACCAGCTTGAGGATTTGTCCCAGACTTCTAATTATTGTGTTAGAGATTTTCAAGTGATCAGAACAGAGATTACTAAAATTGGTGGGGGGTTGTAGCAGAATGTGAAAGTCAGCCTTTAAGGGCCATACTAAGAGGGGTTTTTTAACATCAAATCTACTGGAAAACTAACAAAGTTAATCAAAACTGTCATAAATTTGGGTCATGTTCAGTGAATTAACCATCCAGTAGGAACTTATGAATTGGAGATAATTCCTTTTAACTAAAAAGTAA
>PPHD01028586.1:0-10844 GCA_002909625.1 Bambusicola thoracicus
GAGTGAGGAGTGAATCTTCTTGAAACGAAGGGAATTTTGAAACGTACTTAATGGTTGTCTCGAGCAGCATTTACCAATTAAGTGATGTTAAATGTTAGGGCGCTCCTGGTGAGTGCGTAACAGCACAACTTCTTTTCAGAAGTAAGTAGCCAGTTGGACTCGGAAGACCTCTGTAATGTTTTAAAGACTGTCCGTTGGTGGTTGGAATGCTAAGGGGTTTTTTCTCATCTGCAAATGTTATCACCGGCTGTATGTCTGTACGGCTGGAAAAAGCTAAATTCCTTTCTTTGTCCCATCTCCTAGTCCACAAAGGATCAGAGACTGGTGTATTCTGGCAGACTGCTTCCCGATCACCTGCAGCTGAAAGATGTTCTCAGAAAAGTAAGCTTTCTATCAACACCGTATGATTGCTGAGCAAAAACACATTTTTAGGAAATAGGAATTTAGTTTGCACTGTTTAACTTCAGATCTTAATAATAAGGTACAACATGTGACCAACTGAATGATGTTGATGTATTTTGGAAAATGTATTTGCAATTATCCCTTGTTTGTATGACTGTAACGCTTGTGGATTGTGGGATGTTTCTGATTGATGAGAGTTAGCCTGCCTGAGTCCCAAACAAGTGATACGTAATGGGGAATGACTTCTTGGACGTTTCCTGCTTTGACCGAAGCAGGATTATTTAACAGAACTCTGTCAAAGTTTTGGACGTCATTTTATTTCCTGTACTTACCGAAATCCAACAACCTGCACTTAGAACAAAAACAAAAAGGGACTTGTGAGCAAGCTAAGGGTAATGTTTCCCATGCACGTAAAGACTTCTAAATTCACAGATGGTTTTGCTGGGAAAGCTATCTGTTGTCCTGGCTTTATTTTTCAGGTATTAGCTGTTCCTGGTGTTTTAAAAAATGCAAGAACCATCACATTTCTTTATTTTGCTGGCTTATCTGACTTTGTGTTCCTAAGGCAACGTGTAGATTAGATCCAGATCCTGAGTACCCATGACATCTGATGTGTGACATCTTGAAATACACATGCTTGATTCTCAGATTGGATTTGCATAGCTTAAGTGGGTGCTATTGAATAATAGAGACTTCATTATGTTAGTAAAGTTCCTAACGTATAGAAAAAGAAACACCCTAAAAGGACAGATTATCAAGAGCTTTCTGCGTTTCCATTTTGGTGCTAACAAATAATCTAGTGCACTGCTGACTGTTCCTTAAACTTCCAGTAAGCAGACCTGGATGCACCAATGGCTGTATTTAGGAAATGTTTTAAGTCACTAACAGTTGCTACATCTTGCAAGCATTACATATGTCAGGTCAGTAATACAGTTCATGAGTGTTGGTAATACTTTTTAGTAAAGTACTGAAGTTAAACTCAGTGTAAAAACTGCAGGGTTGAGTTAGGCTTTTCCATTCTGTGTGGAGTAGAGTCTCCTCCAAAGGAGGATAATTTCTTGGTATATGAGTAACTGAACTTCCATGTCAAATATGGAGGAAGTGATGAAGCAAGTGAGTATTGCTTAGGTAGGCTGCTGCTGTTGGTCCTTCATGGTCTTGATTCTGAAAGAAATCTTACGAGGATAGATTTACCCGCTTACCAAAAATGTGATTGTATTTACTGTGTATAAGTTTACTACAGAGCTGTAGCTGAACTACTGCCAACTGCTATCCTGTGCAGCTTAAAGGTTCGTAAAAATATTCATCTAGTTTTGCTCAAAGCAAAGATTGTGATGGGCAAAATCAAGTCTGAATCCCTTAAATTCACTTGGTCTGCCAACAGCAAACTCTCTCACAGTAGATACAAACTACGTCAAGCCTTGTTAATCTGATAGAGAAACTGTCTTCCTTCAGTATTCAGGGGATATCTTTAAGAGTGTTTTACTTGGTATAGGCCTTAGGTTCACTTATGGAAACTAGTGAATTTAGGAAGATATCCATCAGCTGTAAGTACAAAGACTTGAAAGGGGAAGAAGAAAGTTGCATACTTCGTGCTTGAGCTTTTGAAAGAGATATGATTACTCTTAATTTCAGTTTCATTCTGTATTCTTCCTATTCATTTAGCTATAAATTCCTGTTATTCTCATAGGATTTACTGAGTCTTTCGTATTAGCTCTGTGATCCTTGCTTTTTTTTTGATGCTGAACAATGTCATTTTGCTGATAAGAAATACCGGGAGGCTGGATGGCTTCAAGCATAGTGATCTGCAACGTGTTTTAATAGTTGCAATACTATGTTTTAATAGACAGCCACTTTCTGCCTTCCTTTGCCTCTAAGTCACCTAAGTTCTTTTGTAGAAAGAAGGTAAGTAGTCAGGTTCAAGACTTTTGACTTGGTAGAATGCTCATCATTTGTGTTCAGTGCTATCTCACTGTTGCTTGCTGTTGCCAACTAGTAGGAAATGACAGTGTAACAGCGAGGCTGTGCTTGTGACTAGAAACTGATTTATGCAGAGGAGTTGCAGTGAGTGCACAGGGAGAGGCTATGCTAGCCAGGATGCACAGTGGTATATAAAAAGCAGTTATGCGGGTTTTTTTAAGTCCTAAAGGTCAGAGCTGGAAAACGAGTAAATGTTTTTTACAGTGTTTTTAATACTTTAAAAGAAACAGTATTTCTAAATGTCATCGCATTATATGCTGTAGCCTGACTGCACTGCACTGATTTCAGTAGGTGATAGCTTTTTTTCTAGGATACTTGCATATAAAATTTGAATACAAGGAAGCTGTAGTATGCGATTTAAGTATGCGTAGCTATTTTTGTTGCTGTGGCCAAATGTTTTCATTTGGTATAGTAGAACAGATTCAGATTGAAGCTTGTTATGACATCCATGTTCTGTAGGGGAGCGTATTCACAAAGAACTGGTGTAAGCTGATTACTTTCATTGCTGGCATGACTTTGAGTGGTCCTATTGGTTCACTTCCTCATGTACCAGATTTGGGTGTTCCTAAATACTTGTTTGGTGCTTTCTGTAGCATTTTCAGGGTGTGGAGTATCCACAGGAATTCTTAGCTGGGTGGTATCTGCAGTATAGGCTTGAGTTAAGCTTCAACTGCAGTGGCTAGTATATTTTTCTTATCTTGTCCTGTTTGTGAAATTCTAACTCCATTCTTTGTTTTTCCTGTTACTGAATAACTCTCTTCATTAAACCTTAACACTAATGAAGACATCCGTAGCATTTGGGAAACTGAGCACTGTAAAGAGTATGTTTTTGTTCCAAAATAAAAGTCAAAGCCTAACCTGTACTTCCTTACATTTCTCTTGTGTGATGTCTTGTTGGTTCTGCTAGACTGCAGCGTTAGGGGAAAATGTGGGTAAGTGAATGCTTAGTATGTGATCGTAGTCAGCTATGAAGAAAAAGTTAGTTCTGAAACAGCAAGTGTCTCTTGTTCTAGGGTTGGTTTTTGTTTTGTGATCTCTATTTTGTGTAATGTATCTCTATTGATTAAAAAGGGAATGTTGAAAGTGGATTTTTAAACAGAGTTTTTGCATGTAAATTTTGCAAATATGGTTGCTTTAGCTCTTCCATCTCTTTGATTTTTAGCAAGATGAATATCATATGGTTCACCTGGTATGTACTTCCCGGACACCCCCAAGTTCTCCAAAACCAAGCACCAGTAGAGGTGGTCACGGAGCTTCAACCTCCAGCAGTAGCTCAGTGAGTTGTTTTTTTTTTTTTAATATAGAGGATATCAATTTCTTCTGCACTGAGGAAGCTTTCCAGCAAGCTACCTTCTTGTTTCTAAAATTTTACCGTAGAAGTGCAGAGTGTATCTTCTGAATGCATAGAATTATACTTGATTATTTAAAGGTGCCACTTTATTTAATTAAACAAACTTTGACATACCATGTTTTTTAGATGCACTACTTCCTCTAACCTATTATTTCTTCCCCACTTTATGGAGCAGTGTGTCTTCCTTTCGTTCCATCTTCCTATATCTTTGCAGCTCTGGTTAGTTTTGTGAATACCTTCTGTTGGGGAGAGACCAGTCAGATTAGTGCCTTCCTTTTGAGAATGGTGGGACTTGGCCAGTGTTCATTCTTCCTGAGAAGAACTGGCCTATAGTTAGGCAGTACCAAAGCAATCAGTAGCATTGGTAGGCTGTAAGGAGATAAGGAATAGAAAAAAATTGTAATGTTGTATTAGTAAGTTGTTCATAGGATCCTTTTTCTGTGTGCATTTTGAGTTCTGTTCTTCACACTTCCCTTCTCCGACACTGGAAGTGATGTTTTTCTTTAGTTGTACTCAGTTCTAACAGAAGGGAAAGGAACGTTTCTGATGATGTGCTGGTTGTCACTGTAATTTTCTTGGCTTTTCCAGAGCTGGTGGTATCATGAAGTGATCCACAAAGGTTAGTCAGAAAGGGGAGTATACAAAACTGTTACTCTTCATCTGTGGTGTGTTGGTTATCAACACGTGAAATACCCTTTCAGTAGTAAGCTTTCTGTCTTGATTCTTTTTATTGGTGGTGTACTGTTTCTGACTGCTATATGACATAAAAATTGACAGTTTCAATGGTAGAAGAGTAGATAGTCATTGCAACATCTTTCCAAAGACTGTTGTAAACGATATAAGTACAAAGGGGTCTTCTGTTTTATTGCTATGTAGATGTATTTGTCCTGGAATGTGTTGAAGGCCTGAGACCCTTTGTAGGTGTATTTGTGGGAGCCTGTAGAGTTCCTAGGTACTTTCTTGTTATTCCTTCCCCCTACCCCCAGCAGCTGGCACAGTAATTTGGACTGGGTAACTGTCAGGTTGGATATGATGATTAGGAGAGTAGAATGGGAAACTGAAAACAAGGACAGAGGAGAAAGGTATTTTATTCTACAGCAGGCACCTCTTGTCTCTAAACGTTCATAATTACATCTGTTAACAATGTGTTAGCAGCAACGAATTCTAGAGGCTTCTGTTAAGTTTTTTTTTAATTAAGCTTTCCTTTGTTTCAGCTTTCTGAGACCTTGTTTCCCAATGATTTATGGATTTCCCTTGGGAGCTGTCAAGTGTTGTGCACTTCAGAAAACTTTACTTTCTTTATGTGCACCTGAGTGCAATTTTGATTTTTGTTTTTTTTTAACTAAAACCTTGCTGCAGTAGATACAACCCCAGTAGTCGTGCTTGTTGCTTATATACACAATAGAACAGTTATAAATCAAAATATTAAAGCAAAGAATTTTCTTAGGACACAGTTGCAGGTTTTGTTATTGTGGTTTAAAAAAAAAAAATTCTAACCTCAATTTTATTTATTTTTGAAGAGTTTGGAGCATTCTGGATCAACTGCTGCCTCACCCACAAACCAAGAAGCTTCATCTACATCTTTGAACACTAGTGCAGATGGAGTGAGACATCGTAATCTCCCACAAGCACAAAGCGATCCCATACCAAGCCACCAGTTTCCTTATTTAATGCAAGGGTAAGTGAGACTGAAAGAGCTAAGGATGGCTTTATGCTCTTTAAAATACTCTTAAATGTTCCATTACAATTATGCTGCTGTAGCAGTCCTCCAAAATAATTTGGTGGTTTTGTCTTGAAGTATAAGTCCCATTTAGAAGCATTTTTTCATATGGGCATTAATGTTTTTAAGCCAGGAGTCATTCAAAGAGTAAGTGGTTTTTGCTGCTCTCCTTCAGGCTGTTCTTTGCTTTGTGCTTTCTGCGCTCAGTGTTCTGTTGATGGGAACAGGTGTTTCTCTAATGGTTGTACTTAATGGATGTAGCTGATCAAATTATTGTCTGGTTGTTCTTTCTTGTCCTTTGTTGTAATCAACAAGACTAAATTTTTAGCAGAATATGATGATTCTTGGTTTTTTTGATACATATAAGATTCAACTCTTCACTTGTTCATACTGAATTCAATTTTAGAAATGAAGTGTTTTGAGTACGTGTTTCTGAACCTATGATGTCTTATTTTCAGGTGTGAAAAACATAACCCATCTGTACACTTATCGATCTGTTAACTTTCAAAACCCTTTTTCTTTTGTGCACTTACAAAGTAGCTTTAGGAAATCTTATCCTGCATGATCTTTACAGCTTCTTATTAATGTTGGTTTAGTTTTCTTCCAGTGGGAAGACAGGAGGGTATTGTATTCTTATATGTGAGCTCCTCAGGGAATGCTTTCAAGAAGTGTTGGTCTTTTTGACAAGGTGTTTTCCAATAGTGCTGTGTGTAGTTTCCAGGTATTTTTAGTGAATGTTGGGAGGGGCCCACAAGAGCAACCTATGAATCTGCCGATGATAATGCTTATTTCTGTCACTGAGGAAAACAGATGTCAAGAACTGTTAAAAATGTATTTAGATTCGTTTCAATTAGTTTACTGTCCTGTTAGATTTAACCTCAACCGTACTGTTTTCATCCTGAGTTCTTTCAAGTCCATTTTATTATTCATCTGAAATGTGATCTCTCCTGAGAAGAGATTGCTTTTTGCGTTCAATGGAGCATTCATCTTACTCTGACCACATCAGTCTCTGTGGAAGTGGTTATACTTGCCTTTATGGCAAAGGTAGGTGACAGTAGGGTGACTGGCAGGACTACGGCTCACTGTAGATCAATTCCAGGAGCAATTTTTGCATATTATTTTACTCATCTGTAAGATTGTTAATTTTCTTTTTAAAATTAACTTTTCACATAAACATACCCTGAACATGATATTTTTTGTCAGTATGCATGGTAAACTGAATAGCCTGCAGCCTTCCAAAAAGCAGCAGCACTGTTTGTTATGCTTTAGGTGAAATAGTTAAGATACACTTAGGAAGAGTTAGTTTAGAAGTCATTAGTGTTCAAAAAATGTTTTTTATTTCAGTTCTTCTAAGACTGTATCTGTATTAGCAGTTACTGTGGATTGAAAGGAGTGGATTTGTAGACTGAAAGAGGTACTGAGGACTTGGCATCAACACTGTGCATATTTCAGGGCTTTGTGTCTTATTTGGATTACATCTGCTGTGATCAGCTGGCATGTGTGCATACCAGGCTGGATGTGGTTCAGGGCAGCCTGGTCTAGTGGTTGGTGACCCTGCACATAGCAGGGGGATTGAAACTGGATGATCATATGGTCCTTTTCAACCCAGGCCATTCTGTGATTCTATGATTTGTTGCTGAAGTGCGTTAGCAGTGCTCCTGAAGCATGTCTTTCAATTCACTGCAACTTGAAAGAAATCCAGGTGGTGATCCAAGAGCATTCTTTGAAGTTAAAATAGTAAGAGGAAATAACTGGGAGATTCACTTCTAGAGTACAGTCCTGATCTGAACAGAGGTGCTGGAGTAAGTGCATCTTAAATAATCTTAAGTCTTTTTGTAAGACTGAATTAGTGGAGCAGTATGGAAAACTGAGGTATGTTTGTTTTCTTTGGGATTCTAGGCACTGGCTTTGCTCTACTGTAATAGCTGGTCTGTGCTAGTGTCTCTTGTAGTCTGTTGTCTACTTGAAACACCTCTCTAAATTCTGTTAGCAGTCTTCTCTGTTAGTGTGATGAAGCAAAAACAGATGCATCTGCTACCTCTGTTCCAGCAATATGAAATACCTTCTCTTGTTTTACGTATTCTCTTAAAAATCACCTGGGACAATGAAATCTGGCCTTAATGTAATTCTTATATAGACAGGGACTTGTTAGGAACAGTGGAGATTTGTAGCTGAAACTTACGTTGAGCTGTGGATTTTTCTTGTTTCATGACCAAACACAGCTTTATTCTAGCTGCATGATGAACTATAGAGTCTACTGATGAGTAGAGGTCTGCAGTCATGAGGGTCCATTCCCTTGAGCATTTTGCAACATTTTCATAAGTAGAGTAATCGGTACAAAAAAATAGCATGAATATTTGGCAACGAAGTGTTGATTCTGGTGGTTTTTTTTCAGTTCCTGGCACAAAACTTCAGCATAGAAATCAAATCCCGTTTGAGAAAACAGCTCAGTCAGATCTTTCAGTTTTGTTCTTGGTAATGTTTCAATGTTTTCTCTTGCTTCAAAGTTTTTATAAATTGGGTTGTCTAAAAATCTGGATTGGAGATGGGACTGGGCAAGTTGCTGTCTTGTCTACCAAGTCAGTCTGTCTCTGGAGAGCAAGAACAGCGTTGTCTGCTCCTATGGACTTAATTCAGGGCCCCACTGTACTGTGTGGGTACAACAAGCAGAACAGATGGATTCAGTCCTGAAATGGCTTGCGTTTCACATTGGAGAGTACTTGGAAGCAATGAACAGATGAGAAACACGAAGGTGGTGGGATTATTTGTCAAGTGTGGGCAGCCTACCTAAAGAGATGTTTTTGCATTGTGTACATGCTAATGTTTGAAAGCGGGCGACAGAATGACATGCAGACGGCAAACAGAATGTTCCAGAACACAAATACCAGCTTTGCTTCATCAGTAGCATTTGCTTGCTGTGTTGTCTTAAAGTAGCAAATATACCGTGGAGGAAGTTGAAATAGCACTTGAAGTTGATATCCCAGTCTCATATGAAATTACGTGTAAGTGAGAGGTCTTTGTGGGCCAAGGTTGTTAAACACATGCGTTTATTGTCAGTGATGTGAGATGACAAAGACTTTGATCCAAGTAAGTAATGACTAAATCCAAGAACAACAAACGGAGTTTTAGCAGAGTTGCATGGCAGGCTCTCATCCAGAGTGACAGTGAAATACTTTCTCATGTATGAGATGGAAAAAGGTTTGTATGCCTTCCTCCCACCCTCCTTTCTGTTTGTGTCTTGTGGATCAGGCATTCTGATATACTGCTACCTTTGCGGGTAGTGCCTTACTTAGAGGACAGGTGTAGTTTGTGGAAATACTACAGTCATAGAATTGCTCAGGTTGGAAAAGACCTTAAAGATCATCCAGTCCAACTGCAACCTAATCATACTACCCTACCTCTAACAACTCACCACTTGCTGCCTGCTGTGTGAATGAACTTCACGCTTTATACTCTCATGGTACCCTGAAAGATGTCTGTGTTTACTACAGCTCAGTGCATCAAATCTTTGGGGGAAGGTGTGTTAGAAACCTTGCCAAAACATGCTGGGTGATACAGGAGGTAAGAGCAGCCAGAAAGTTTAAAAGCAGACAAAAATAAACTTATAAAGTTCCTATAAGTAAGTTTTTATCTCTTGCATTTGAATCAGAGTTAAAAGCCTGTATGGAGGAGAATCCCTTATGCTGTGAAGTATGAAGTGGAAAGAATAATGCATTTACAGTGTTCTACCAGTTGTGGTTTACGGACTCTGTATCTGAAAGATGAGTTTTAATCTCTTTGCTTACGTTCAGTCCTTTGTCAGCAGTCACAGCGGTATTACTTCTAAAAGAAAGCTGCAGAAGCTCGTAAGTTTTACATCTCCCGTAATGCCTCTAAAGCATCAGAACTGAGAAGGAATTAAATGGGTGAATTTCTGCAGTTATGCACAAAATTTGAACGAATTGACAGCTTATTTTTGTCCCAGAGATGAGGCTAGTGACAGAAATCTCAAAAAGAGATTCAGAAATGCCAGTCTTTATATGGAGACAACTCGCTAATTTACTGTATGAAAATGAAGAGCTCTTTTGGAGTAGTCTGGATGATCTTGCCATGTTTCAGTGTTACTTAAGTGCATTGCTTCAGAAGGACAAATGAAATGAGAAGTGTTACTTCAACTGTTTTTTAGTACTGAGGCATTTTATAAGCGTGAAAATACAGAACTGAATATTTTCCTTTTAATCCTTCCCCAGCAATTTAGGCAACCAATTTCCAGGCCAGGCTATTCCTGCTGGATTTCCTGTGTATCCTGCATTCAGTCCCTTACAGATGATATGGTGGCAACAAATGTATGCGCGTCAGTACTACATGCAATAGTAAGTTTACATTATAGTAGGTAGTGCTGTGTTACGCTAATGAAACAAAGATATTAAATACTATTTGCAGCATCAAAATGCTTGTGCTTGCTTTGTCTGAGTGTGCTACTCTTATGTGGACAAACTTTATCCAAAAAATTATAGAATCCAGCTTCGGATTGGAATTAAATCTTTACTTACTAGGACAATAATTTAAGGGAAAAATGTTTTGACCTGTATTATAGCTGGAATTGTGTGTTTGGTAGTGCAGGGAAGAAGACAAGGGTGGGCTTAAACTATTTCATCCTTTTTGACAGAAGTTTTGTATTTGAATCTTTAGCCAAGCTGCTGTTTCAGCCCAAGTGACATCCAGCACTGAACCAGTGAGATCTGCAGTGGCTCAGGCTGTAAATTCACAACGTGCTCCTGCAAATGAGCCCGCAGCAGTGCCGAATGTAGCCATCCAGGAGAACAGGCCTGTGAACCCAAATGTTCAGATGAACGCCCAGGGAGGCCCTGTGGTGAATGAAGAGGACTTCAACCGGGATTGGCTGGACTGGATGTACACGTTCTCTAGAGCAGCTATTCTTCTGAGCATTGTATACTTCTATTCTTCCTTCAGTCGGTTTGTCATGGTAATGGGAGCCATGCTACTGGTTTACTTGTGAGTACAACACTTCAGTATAACCACAGATCAGATGTAGAGAATAATGTATCATACAGGCCTATAGTATAACGCCTATATAGATGTATATAACACCTTTTGTCAAGATGCATCAGTACTTTTGTCAGTTCCCTTATTGAAAGAAAGTACATCATCTGGCTCAGGTGGCTGTGAACATAGCAAGACTTCTTGAACCCAGAAATCAAGGAATAGCTGTTCTATCTTGAAGTAAGACTTCTGGAAAAGTGCATACCATTTCTTTCATTTGAAAGCACTTGTACAAATTAATGCAATGGCAAAGAGAGAATTATCCTTCCTTTTAAAAGAGATTCTCAGCTGTTCCATTTTCTTACATAGACACCAGGCTGGATGGTTCCCCTTTAGGCAAGAGGGTGG
>PPHD01028588.1:0-10843 GCA_002909625.1 Bambusicola thoracicus
TTAAGCATAATATATAGCTCTCAGGTAGAACAGCTCATATCCATTCCACAAAGCATCCAAACTCATCAGCAAATCTTACACAATTCTGCAAGTTACGCTCTGGTATGACCATATAACAAAGAAATACTATGAAGGCAAAAGCAAAAATCAATACGTGCAGTGGATTAGGAAAGCTTTTTGCCCTGGAATGGTAGATTGTCTTAATGATATTGCAACACTGAACGCTAATGAGCAAATCCACTTTTATTTCTTGTCTGCTTGCTGTGAAATAAGTAGTTGCGTCTTCAAAAGTGCGAGGCTCTGAACAGTTATAAAATATTTGCTCAAATGACAGTATTTCCATGACAGAACACTGTCCTGAGAACAGTTATTATGCAATATGTTTGCAGATTCCTTTGCCAAGAAACTGAAAAAGCTGTCTAATTTAGTGCTCATCATTAATTACCAATGCTTATAAAAAAAAAATCTTGAGCAGCATGGTCACGGCACTTTCGTACATCTTTAAATACTTCATTAAAATAACTACAATAACTAATGAACGCAAACCAGCCTATCGTGGCTGTTGCTGTGCAGATCTGGTGCTAACTGTAAAAGGAAACAGCTTTCTCAGAACCTGATTTTTTATGAGTTTTTTACACTCAGTCGCAGAGATTATGTAGGAGCAGCTGCAGCTCTCCACACTTGCAATATCTTTGTTCAGATTTGTTTTCTGAAAGGCTAAAATATACCTTTCCTCTTCTTTTTGGAAGGTGAGGAGGTGGAGAGGGCATGGGACTTTCAGCAGCGTCTTTGACTCCACGGTGCTCCTGGTGAAGCCTGGGTGAGAACTTCTCCTTGCGTGCAAAACCAGATACGTAACAACAACTGCCATCAGATCAGGAGGAGAGGGAGATGTTGAACTTTGCTGAGTCAGTTTTGGTAATCTATTTCTCTGCCATCCAGGCCCTGATCCCATTATAACGTTCGATTCTTGAGGTTGGTACAAGTGAGAATTACAAATGCAAATATGCCAAGGGATTTCCAAGCAACCAAGAAGACATCTTTGCACTTTTTTTCAGAAGCTTTTTACACTTCCCCTTCTGGTGACTTTGAGTTATTCCTCACCGCTTGTTTATTCTCAAAGTCAATAATACATTTATGGAATGAGGGCACTGTGGTAACAGCTTTCTAAAAACAACGCACAAAAAACATCACTTTTCTGCAGCGTCCCATGAAGAGCAACATTCTCTTTCATTGTAATTGCAAATTTTGAATGTGGCAAATTTTTAGAACGGGTGTGAGATTGCACATTTACATGTGCGCCGGGTTAAAGCTGCCATAAAACTGGTACTATCCTCCTCCTGACACGTTCACTGGGTTGGTGTTGGCACACTGAGGGAGCACGCTGCTCCCAGATGCCACCATCCATGTGAGACGACAAGGCTCCCAGGACAGCAGCATGGGGATCTCCTGCCCCTCTGGGTCGCAGCCCTCCTTCTGAACCCCCCCCTCCCCGCCCAGTCCCTGTTTCCTGGCATTATTCTGCTTCCCACCGGCTAACTCCACAACCAGCACTGACAAAGGAGTGCACGGGGAGGAAGTGGTTACACAATCAGAGTTTTGTGCTCTGCCGGAAGGGGATGAGGGTTTTATCCATGGCTCTGCCACATGCTTTCAGTGAGGCATAAGCAAGCTGGTGTGTTCTCAGACATGGCCACTAATCCCGTTTCACTCATTTTTCTGACAGCTGGGGCCTGATCTTTCCAAAATACTCCTCCTTCTGACGTGCCGCCAGCAGGGGCTGAAGGGGAAGAAATCCCAGTGCTTGAGCCTTGAGTGCATGGGGGAGAATCTTTTGGAAGAGGCACGTATACCAATGGCTGCACCCAGTTCAGGTTCTACAGGGAGGTGCAGGAGCATCTGCGTGGCTGCAGGTGAGAACATGTTTTGGAGCTAAGTCGGAAGGATGGTGCCTGCTCCCATAGCCATCATACTTCTGCAGGTACCAACAGAGACTGTCTGCTGAGATGCTCTGCCTCCACCATCAGAGAACTGGCCACAGAGCCCAATTTTCAAATCACATATAAACAAGCAAGCAACACAAACTAGTTTACGTGACTCACAGTCACTGAAAAAGCATTCTGTAAACAGTTTTTATGGTTAAAAACCATTACAATTTGTCAGTTACAGCACGATATGCAATGGGGCACAAGTGTTCCACATTTCTGTCATTTGTCACACATTGCTATGGCCTGTGTCACACGCTGGCAAAACTGTAAAGGTTGAGAAGATCGGTTATGGTCCTGAGAGTGTGAATGCATGGTGGGCAGTATCTCTTTGGAAAGAGATTTTGAAAAAACAGCCAAATGGATTGGAGAAATACTAAGGTGCTGTTCAGTGGGGCATAGGAGAAAAGTGAGTCAACTGTACACATGCAGATAGGTAAGGGTGACTCTAGAAAAGGATACTGGAGCTGTTACAGGTCACAGCTAGTAGGAAACAGCATAGCCACAGAAGAATCAATCACAGAATCAGTAAGGCTGGAAAAGACCTCTAAGAACACTGCGTTCAGCCATCAGCCCATCCCCACCATGACCACTAACCACGTCCTTCGGTGCCACATCCACACGGTTCTTGAATACCTCCAGGGACGGTGACTCCACCACCTCCCTGGGCACCCTGTGCCACTGCAGCACCACTCTTTCTGAGAAGAAACTTTTCCAAATATCCAACCTGAACTTACCCAGTATCAGATAAAGCTCAGCACACAAGAGAGGTTGGCTCCCCAGCAGCACTTTACTTCCCACTGTCAAGGAAGGTTGTTCAGTTGGACAAACTGTTCTATGCTTGTTGTGGTAGAAGGATACTAATGAAATGAGTCTTCAGTACATCTCCATCTTTAACCCTTAAACCAATGCATCACAGCTCTGGTACTAGACAACAAATCAGGAGTTTAGTTTTTAGGGTACATTTACAATGAAACAGTGGCTCATTTTTTAGGAAAACTGTTATTCTGCATGGGGCAGCTGATAAAACCATTTGGTTGGCTCAGATCTACTTTTACAGACTTAGCATCGGGAAAGTTGTTAGTTTCATAAATATGACCTTCTGTGCAATGCAGGACATGCAGTTCTTGAAATGGTAGAGGAATTAGTGAGGAGACCAAGATATTCCAACACTGTGTTTGGCAAATGTTCTGTGTGTAGGTCATGGTGTGTGTGTGTGCATGTACATGTGCATAAAAGCACATTAAATTTTGCACGGGGGATGACGGGAAAGAAAAACTTGCAATTCAGCAGCTTAATGTCGTTTGGAGGATACCAGGCACATACTGCCAGGGATAGAGTAGTCATTCCTTGTGGGAAAAAAACAATTTGTGGAGGAATTCCAGAAGTTTCAAAAATTACCCTAAGTATTTCTGAAACATTCTAGAGGCTTTTAGACTATTGCAACATCATCCACATCTTCTACCTGTATAATGAACGGGCCTGTTTACATTTTTTATGCAGAGAAACTTTGTGGAACAAGGACAGTTATTTAAAGAAACAAGTCATCCAGAAATCTGGCCTGAAGAGCTTGTCATAAAATGGAATGAATTAAAATATGTTTGATCATAACAACAACGAAAAAAAGAAAACACCCCCAAAAAAACCAGTTCTATTAAAAGCCGGATTCCTGAAGATGCCAAGATTTGAAGCCTGCATTCTCAATAAAAGGTTATGCAGTCTGTCTTGCCAATCCCAAGCATTCAAAAATCAAGAAATTGGCATGGAAGTGAAAATCTCTTTTAAAACAACACATCAGTTTTTGGCCTCTGGATTTCTGAGCTTTAGCTGCCCACATTTTCAGGCTTATTTTTGCAAACATCATGACTGGAAATTGATGCGAAAAATAAAACAGAAGAGGAAAGAAGTACAGATTTTCACATAGTACCAGGACTCAAGGGGCTGACACTTTGTCAAGGAGGTTATGACTACTGAGAGTCTCATGGTAACAGCTAAGTGTTGGCCCCTGCAGAGCAGCCTGCTTCAGTATCTGGGTACATGTTACAAGCCACTCCATTGCTTATCGTTTAAGTGCTGCATGGTAAGATATCTCACTCATCTACAAACAATTTCTAAGACAATTGGTCTAACCATCCAGGCTTCTGAGGCCGTTTTTATTATAAAGCAAGCTTTAAGAACAGCTATATCAATTAGCATTTGCAGACCCCTAATCAATAGCCATTAGTAGTTTAGTAGTTTTTGACAACAGCTGACCAAATCAAGGCCACAATCCAACTGATAGCTCACAGCATCTACACCACTTGAATTCACAAAATCAGGAGCTTTTATTGCCAGCCTTAATGGATAATGGCTGAACAGATGCTGTGGGGGAAAACGTGAGACCACAGCAAGTGCAATGGCTTTTGTCACCGCCCTCCTGCAGGCAGGAAGGCAAGGTTTTGTTTTTGACTTGCTTCCTATTATTCCCAAACTAGGATAGGATTTATGGGAAACAGTGGGCCAAGGCTGAATCTGCAGAATTTATTTTTCAGGGGTAGTGCAACCCTTCTCTGAAGAACAGGCGTATTTTCAGAAGGGTTAAATATCAAAGTATGCTGGCTGACACCTAAGGAGATTTGCTCAGAAAGTCTAAGTCCTCTCTGGAGTACACAGCATTTGTCTTGCATTGCTTTGCTTTTTTACGGACAAAGAGAGATAACATTTGTCATGTACTTGCCACACACTGTACATGATTTCTTCTACACAGACACTGCAATTGCATGGACATCTCTGCAATTGCATCTCCTACCAGTGGGTCCCAGCAGTGTGCCACAAGGGGAGCATCCACCAGCAGTTATGTGAGCACACCAGCAGGGAAGATGTGATCAAACAGCCTTACATTCACCCCCTTGCTCTGCATTGGGCCTGCAGTATGAGCACCATCACACTGCTTTCCCCTTCAACCTTTTGTCTCTCCTCACTGTGTTGCTAAAAGGAAGGGCTCTGTCTCTTCTCTTGCTTTGTTGGTACAGCAGGTTGCAGTCTCAATGCATGCCTTATAAGGCCAGCAACAACAAAAGTACTGTGGCATGGATCTGAAAATAATATGCTAACCTACAACAGAAGCCCAAAGAAGCCATGTGTATGTGCATCATTTCCAGTTCTGGTCCTTCTGAAGTCTGTCTATCACAAGTCCTAAAGAAGAACATTGCTAAGGCTGGAGTTCTGGCCAGAGCAGGGGCAGAGCTGCCTTACTGTGGGAGTGCAGTTCTAAAGGCTCACGTTGCTTAGGACTGAGCTTTACTTTCAGCATGATCCTTCAGCATCCTGCAAGAGCCTGCAGTGTCACCAGATCATCCACACACACCAGGATTTAGGTTCAATTTAACCCTCTCATTTCCTGCTGATCCCTGCTGATTGGGAGTTAGAGAAAAGGCTGCTCCAACCAGCAGCAGTAGGATTGGAGTGCTGTCTCTCCCCCAGGCCAGGAAGACCAATATGACTTGGCACATGTTGGAAAAAGTTGGGAAGCATGTGTGATTAGCTGGCCACATCTACAATGCCAAAGAAGTGAACATGAAAAGACTGCCATGCCAGCCCAGAGAAAACAGAGCCTGTTTCCTGTACTGCATGGGGCAGAACGTCCCTCAAAGCAGTACAATTGTTGCTTTTCAAGTGACACAGGGGAGCATGTGTATCAGTTGTGATACATAAGGAGCTTGGTCAGCATATGGTTTGGCACAATGCAGTACCCTCAGTGGCCAAGTCCCCTGGCATTTCAGCAGTGTTCCCTGTTGCTGCACTCTCCTAAGCTTGCAAGAGCACCATTTGCTAGCACCAGTGAGACCCTGCGCTGCAGGAATGATGAAGCAGGAGTTACGCAGACAAATGAATTTTATGAGATGCACTTATAGAGCACAGCAGATCTGTGTGTGAGGAAATCAGCAAAATACAGCGAGGGAAGGCCTGCTGTAACTGTTGCTCTGAGGGAAACGGTATGATTTTGGTCCCTGCCAAATTGTTTAATTTTCCCTAAAATTGGCAACACACTGAGAAGGTGAGTGGGAGGCTGTACGAGAATCCTCATTTACTGGGGAGTTCTCTGTCTGTCTCTGGTGATAAATTAAGCTTCACGGATCGCTCTCTGCTTATGTCTTATACTCCTGAAGAGCTCATTTTGTTTAGAATAAGTGATGGCCTCCCTGGCCCCGGCAAGAGCAGACTGCTGCTTAGTTTTCCAAACGACCAGAGTGAGTTGCTTCACAAAAGATGAAACAGCATGGCATTTCTTTTGAAGCAAAGGTAAAACTAGTTACGCTCAGTGTCTATGGTCTTTCATTTAGCGGAAGAAAGAGAAATAGATGGTCCCCTGGAAATATTGTTCCACCAGCTATTAGTTGGAATCAGGCAATGCTAATACATTAAGAGCATCTGAGATTATCCTATTTAATCTCCATAATGATATAGTAATTTTAGCCTGATAAGAAGCAATGACAACTCCCCTTCTCCCCCACAAAGACCTTGAATCCATAAGTGGAAGTAGGTCTTAGCCGTGTCCCAAGACAATAGATAAAGAGCCTTTAGCTTCACTGTCATTCCCTGGAAGTGTCAGATAACCAGGACATGATATAAGGTATTGCGATTATGAAACAATAAACCACTGAAACACTGCAGAATGCAAAGGACCTCTTTAAAAAATAGTGCCTTGGAAATACAAAGAAGATTATGGTAATTGAGAGTCAGTCAGTCAGAAACATCAGTGACAGCAAAAGGTTAATAAGCCTTGTCTATTGCAAGTGTTTTTGGTTTGGGATTGTCACATATCCAAGGGCGGGCTGAAAGATGGGGCTCTATCATACAGAGTCACCACCCACAATGTCCTGAATCTGTGTTTATCAATTATCTTCCATCCAGCTAGTAAGATTTAATGCCTGAAGAAGTCTACACCAGTCCCACAGATAATTCCAGCAAAGTAAAGCAAAACATCTGCTTGTCTGTAGCAGGGTATTTGGTAAAAGCTTAGCGTTCAGGCCTAAAAATATGGCATCGTTAAGCAGGCAACTCATGCATGCACCATGCTGTAGAAGTAGCTTCTAAAAAATAGGCATGTTTCCTCCTTCCTAGTTCTGCTTCTTATGAAAGATCAGTCCACTGTAATACCCTACCAATTAATCTGAAATGTTAAAAATAGCCTGCAATGTGTCTCCTTCTGCTTGATCTGAATGCAAAACAGTTGTGTTGCATGGCAGAGCATCACTTTGGCTGCCAGCAGTTTGCAAGCCAAATGGTTCTTTATTGTTTTGTGTCTAAGAGGTGTACAGCATTTTGCCTCTTGTCTTGCAGACTGCAGAACTCCACAGAAAATGCATCCTTGCTCAGTGACAGAAGTTATCGAAGAGGAGCCACGGAACTGCTCTTTCCTTGCCCTGCAGTAAGTTACTGCTCTTGCATTTCCATACGGGTAGCTGGGGATCAGGAGAGACACAGGTTATGATCTGAGAAGCCCAGGGAATGCATGAAACTGTACAGAGCTAGTAGCTCCTGACTCACGGAAAGAAACTATGTTGGCATGGCCAGACCCTAAAGAAAGATTAAGGATCTCCTTATAACCTGCCTCCCCTCTCAGATCCCGAACAGCCATTTGAGAGTATAGTCCTCTACAGAGTACCATCAATATTTTTCACCTAGAAGGACTTTTCAAGTGTCTGCAAGTTATCTTGTGAACTCACCATTCCTCCAGCAATGTTGGCCCTGGAAGATAAGTGAGCAGCAAAGGGATGTCACAAGCAAGATGCTTTGTAGCATATGAGAGCATAGTGCAAGGCTCTGTGCTGTTATCTGTAGGGACAGGCCATGGACTGGAGGTACTGTCTTGGGGCACTCCTCCAGACCACGTATTTCACTCCAGCTCCAAGAAAATCACTGCTCTGGCTGTGAGTGGCCTAGCACAAGCCAGAATATTTATAAATGGGAGACTACACTGATCATAACACAGAAACTGAACTTTAAGGCTGGGCGCTTGGAGATACGATGGATGGAAAAACCACAGGTCCGTTGTTTGCACATCCACTTCCCCAAAGTCAAGAACCATAGTCTCACCTAGGCAGTATGCTGAGCTCATATGATGGTAAAGTCAGTTTTCTTTCTGCCCAGTGGACCACTGAAGACGAGCTTTACAGTGTAAGGGCAAAGCAGAACTCGATTACTTAGTTCCAGAGCTGCCTGTTTCATTCTGAAGTGGGGTCTAAAGTGTTGTCATGGTGCCCTGCCCCCACCTTGAATCAGCAGGACAACTTGGGACATGGCTGAAAACACATTTGTGTTTTCTGTAAGTGCCATTGTGGCAGACCTGGACTCAAACCCTCAGAAGATACAGCTTTCTGAGCAACTGACAAAGTGCTGACTCTGGCACAGAAGACATCATCACTCACAAACCTTCATTTGACCTCCCTCCTCAGGTACAGGTTTGGCAATGACTCACTCTGATCCATGCGCTGGTGCTCTGTACCAAGCCAGCTTTCCGTAACAAACCCTCTGTTAACATTGGCATTTTCCACTCTGAAGCAATGGCATTAACTGTCTCAAGAACTGATTTCATGCAGGACACTCAGAGTAAAGCACATCTAATGTAATCAATCTTGCATTTCTAGCTGAGGCAGTGCTTAGGTTGCTTTTTCCTAACAGCAGCAGCTATACAGTACTGGTATGTATAGTATCCCTGCTGCAGAGAAAAGCAAACTGGCAGAAGAAGAAAGGACTGTTCCTGGCATCGTTTCCCCACCTACACAGCAGAAGGCAGAGCAGTTTCAAGCCAAACAATTATCCTCAATTTATTACGGTAATGACAGTAGTGAAGGGCAAAGCTAAAAAATCTCTCTGAGTAGGGATGACCAGCTAGGAAGGGGGTTTCATGCAGAGGATATCACATTCAGACCTGTGAGTCCCCCTCCTATACCATCAGTTCTCAGAGAGCAACAATGTCCTGTACTGTCTTACTTCAAGGGCATTCCAAATTACTGGCTGATTTTGCATCTTTATGCACTAAAAAAGAAAAGATTTGGGAATTTGCAACCTATCTCTACTAGGAAAACAAACAAGTGAAATCACACAGAAAACAAACATAAAAGCAAACAGCTAGACGCTGCGGTTGGTTGAGGTTTGGCCAACAGTAAGGGTTTGACATATACAGCTCTAACTTTGGGAAATATGATCCCTAAACTTTAGCTAAATGTTCACTTGTCAAATGTCAAAGAAGTGCAACATTGCTATTTTTTTTTCTGAAGGAAGCCATTAGCAAACAGTCTGTTATATTCAATGAAGCAATGACAGAAAAAAACAGTCTAACTTCAAATGTCAGGATTTGATTTCGTTTACATGTATCTCATCCATTTTTAGCAATAAATGCCAGCAAGGAATGCATTTTAACAGTGAAGACCCACTGTCTTCCTATATATTTTAAGCAACAATTCCTATTACCAGATGAAAATAATCTGGAACTGGAGGTTTCTGGAATGACTTTTGCTTTAGTATATCTTTCTTCAAACACATTTATTTGCATTTCTTTTCCTCCTCCTATCCAGATTTTCATCAGTACATGTCACCCATTACAGATAGGATGGCTGCCTCTCAGGCTGTGAGATTTCACTTGCAGCATTGCCACAGGTCTCCTCTGTGACAAGGGCAAAATCACACTGTCCTCCCTAAGAGGAGCTGCTGGTGATGAGAGGATGAACAAGGCAAAATGTTTGTAAGCTGTTACCAAAAACATTGTTATCCATTTGATCTCTGTGCATTGGGATGATGGGTATATTTCCTTGGTTCTCTCACAGGCTGGCTGTAGAAATGAGTGCAGCCTGGTGCCAAAGTGCATGTTGGGAGTTTTAGTGGAAGATGACTGCTTCTCTGCTCTCCACATCTCATGTTGTGCAAGCTGGTGTCCTTGCTGGTCCTGCAGCGCAGCTTGCTGATGCTAGCAGTGCTGGTGCTGCAAGGTTTGCATACAGGCTACCAGGGCAAACAAAATCAGCCTTATGTCTGCAGCATCCTTCTCTCCTTACAGGTCTGGACACTCCCATGCCTGCTCCCGTGGGTGTTTTCAAAGGAGATGATGAAATGTCCCCGTAGTGTAGCATGGTCCAGCTTAAAAACACCACCCCACACCTCCCCACAAGAACAACCTCCCCAGGATCGCAGTACTTGCCAGCATGCAGCCCAAAGGGCTTGCACGCACTGCAGTGACATTTCAATCACAGTCACCATTTCTCCTTCAGACTGAAGCCCATTAGCTTCTAAACTAGGCTACTTTCCGGCGCTGAGCTGAAGGAAGCACTTTGTTGGGAGTATAATCAATCTTACCACAAAACTCTGGCTAGTACTCTCTCAGGTGATTGAACAGTCACATGGGAGAAAAACGACACAATTCAAGGGTTGCTCTTAAGCACGCTAGGACATGAAAAATGAAAACTGTCACTATATTACTTTGACTTCCTTACATCATCACCCCTAAAGAAGAGCCATGAAATGCAGCCCCTCCATGATGGACTTATGCATAATTCAAGACATGAGCTGCGTTCAGGAGCAGATCTCTAGTCCAAGTCTGCTGTGAATGCCAAGCAGCATGAGCTTGACGGCTGCCCAGGCAGAGAAAAGGGCAGATCACTAGCACTGCAAGAAAGTGAAGCATGAGAAAGACTGAGATTGTGATCACACGTGGAAAGTCAAAACCTGACAACTTTAAAAGCCCTGTTAGCACGTGAACAACCCTGGAATATCTCATAATTTTGCAGGTATCTGTGGATCTGCAGCTTTTGTGTTACGTAGTCATCTTATGTGATCTTTCCTCCTTTGAGGAAAGGTTGAGGGAACCGGGCTTGTTTAGC
>PPHD01028589.1:0-10843 GCA_002909625.1 Bambusicola thoracicus
AAGGAAAGCATACAGCATGTTGACTAACTTGTCCCTTGTATATTCCTGAGGGTTGCAGTATGCACTGAGAGAGCAGTCGCTTCTGTCTGCAGAATGCTTTGTCTTTGTGCTCCAAGGTGGTCTGCAGTGCCAATGCCAGTGTAGGGGACCCAGGTTGGGTTCGCATGGAACTCGTGATGGTTACCAGAGCAGGGCAGAGGGAAGGGCTTGTTCCAGTGCAGTGCAGGGGAGGCATGGCTGCAGCAAGTCCAACCAAACGCTGAAATGCCATTCCGCTCACAGCCCCGGGGAGAAGTGGGACAGGGGCAGGTCTGTGGCTGCTCACATGGGGAGGACGAGAGGAGCCTGCCAGTGCTGCCCGTGTGTGTGGCAGTGTGGGCACACGCTGAGCAGTGAGCTCAGTGCTGCTGGCAGCCTGGGCTGTGCCGGGATGGGTGATGCAGCAACTTTGGTGATGCACAGAACCATGAACTGCAATGCCAGGTGCACACAAGTGAGGAGAAATAGAACTCTGTTTTTTTTTGTTGAGCCTGTCAGCCCTTTGTGTCATTTCTGATCAACTCTGACCACGAGTTGAGCCAGTGGATGACATTTTTTGCTCTCTGATGTGCTTCAGATTTTTCTACCCTCTTGTTGCTTCTGCTTGACCCAGAAGTGACAAACCAGTAAATGCCCACTCTCCTGGGCAGCAGGGAATGCAAAGGACAGGAACACTGCCTGCTGGGAGCTGCAGGACGGCGGGTGCTTGCAGCAGGGTGCTCAGGGTCTTCCACAGCCATCTGGCAGCACTCCTGCACGGTGCCCTGCACCTAAAAGCCCAGTTCACTGCACTGGCTGCTTGTGCGTGGCTGTGAATTAGCATCCTGTACAGAGGACACAGCTGGGAGTAACTGCACTGTGAATGTTCTTAGTTCTCTGGAAGCCTTTATCCTCTGGAGCTCGGAAGACTTACTGACGTGAATCAGCAGTGTAACGAGTTGGGTTTTTAATAGCCGCAGAAATGCTGAAATAATAGAAACAACGCAGCAAATGAACTCATCAACCAGACAGAGCGCAGCTCCTCTTTGCCTTCCACAGCGAGCTCACAGGTTGGCATGGGGAGGAGAGGGGTGGGATTCGTTGATGCAACGAGGCAACACGTGCAGTGCGAGTAGCAGTAGAGCAGATGGCCAATTGACAAAAGTATTGCTGTAGTATGACATGCTTCTGCATATATATCTATTGTTAGTAATGTAAAAAGTTCAACTATACTATTAAAGATCCCGGTTTGTTGCAGCGGCGGGATGCTTATAGCCATGGGATTTTGAAAGCATTTTACCTTTGTAAGTGTTGGCAAACTGAACGCTGTACATTTCTCCATCTCTGTCTTGTTCGGAGACACAAGAGGTAGCGACATTTCTGACTCCTGATCTATATCCTACAAACTCTTCTGTGTCACTGTAAATACCTTCCAGACTCCCTGCACCTTTTGCAGATCATGTTAATGTTGGGGGGGGGGAGGGAGGGTGGGAAATGAAGGATTTCTGTTGGCTTTTTCACTACGCTGCTCAGATCTCGTTCTGTTAAATAAAAGGAGGCTCTGTTGGAAAGGGCCTTTCTTCCTTCGCCCTTCACCACTTCCCCATAAGCCCAGTCCCTCCCAGCTGGCAGCTCTCGGGCAGCTCGTGCTCCGTGGGACAGCATGGAGAGGGATTCTGAGAAAGGAGTTACTGCAGAGTTGCTTTGGGGATGGGGGATGAGCTTCCTACGCTCTGCAGACTTGCTTGGACAAAACAAAAGCCTCACATCCCTGAGATGGCGGTGGTCTGCCTTGCGAGTTAACCGTTGTAGGAAGTCTTTGAGCTAAACTCAGCAGCTGTGCTTCTGTCTTCTCCCAAAGAAGATGAATGTCCTGCTTTGTACCTGCAGCTACAACGCTTCTGTTGGTCACTGACTGTATATACAAGTCTGCCTGCTTTGAGACTTCCATTTTCATAGAGTTTTTGACTGCTCTGTTCTGCCGATGGCTCTCCTCTTCCACGCTTCATCCGCTCAGATGCTTCATAGCCGCATGTGTGTGTTGCTCTTGTTCATAGGAGATGGAGATGGAGCTCCTTCCATGGCAGACGTGGCGTGGCACCGAGCCTACAGACGTCAGCAGTCAGAAGATGGGATGTGTTCAGCCAGTGGGCTTCGTTCTGTGGACTTTGAGACTTGTCATAGATGTGTCCACTGGACTCTCCGTGAAGAAGTGTGTTCCAGCAGGACCACTTGTTGGGTATTTATCCGGTAGAACTCCGTATTTGTATGTTTTACAGACGGTAACCATTTGATCAGAGCCATGGGGCAAATAGAGAACTTAAAATCCCGACTCCTGCCTTAAAACTCTCAGTTCATCTTGAGCTCCAGAAATTCTGCAGCTGCCCATCTCAAAGTCCGTTTCCTTAGGAAATGTGAGTCCAGTTAAAGGCTGGAGACAAAGAAAAATTAAAACAAATTAATTCTTAGCTGATGGCTTTATTAAAATAACTAACTGGTCTTGTGATAAAAACCCTGTTTGTGCCTCTCAAGTCCAGGGAATGTCTAAAAAGCAGAGGTGGCTTTCGAGCAATGATTGGAATGACGGCATGAGCTGGAGATTTGTAAGACGCTTTCACATGTCCTGAGCAAGAGACTTCGGTTTGTGTCCTCTCTGCCTCATGGTAATGGCTTTCAAAGATGGCTGGTACCATCAGATTTGTACTTCTTGAATAAATATCTTCATTTTTATGGTAAAACCTTTTGTATGCAGTCTGTGTGTGCCACGTAACGAGGAAGCGTCCGTATGACGTAGGGCAGGGTGCTGGAGTTGCACTGACACGGAGGGCACGTCGTTCCAGCACAGCAGGGATGAGGGAATCCCAGCGATCTGACCTTTATTTTCTCCCCCTGCAATTTTTATAGGGTCTTTTGGAATCAAACACAGAGCTGTGTAAAACACACGTTTTAGCTTTTTCCCCCTCCCTGACTCATTTGGTCAGTGAAGAACTGCCGGCCTACCTAAAGATGCTGTGAACCTCAGGTCACTTCCAATGCATTCCCGTCGTACCTCCGTTCCTTGGCTGACGTATGGCAGCAATGTGTGCACGTTTATAATCAATGGCAAAGCACAAGTAGGTTGTCTTTAGGCTGTTAAATTACATGGTTTTTTTTTTTAACCAAGGGAACATCTTCTGCCACTGAGAGCAAACCATCGTGACCTTCTCTGAGTTGGAAATGCTGTACGAAACTTCCTGTACTGAAAACAGAAAAAGAGAAGTTCTTCTCTTCCTGCATTTAAAAATAAAAGTAATAGTGGAAATGCCATGCCTTAAGGAACAAACCCAGCCTTGTTTTTCTTTTTGAGCTTCTCCGATAGGGCTTTGAATTCTGAATGGGAACCCTACAGCTTTCCCATGACCTGGTATGGCACTGCCCCAGCTGGGGGCAGACATCACGCTGAGCAACGCAGCCATGAGTTGGTGGTTGGACCCAATCGTCTTCATGGCCTTCCCAACCATAATGGTCCTGCGTTGGTGTGTGATGAAGTCCTTCACCAGGAGGTGTGCGGTCCATAGGAGTCCAAGGAAGGCAGCGCAGCGCTGTGCCCGGTGGGAGTAACCGCCCTGTAATTACATTGTCAGGTACGTTGTCTTCATTCAGGTCAGCACTTCATAGCCTTGATAAACTGCCAAATGTGTCAGAGGAGCACGAATGATTTTTTGTGAGCCACTTTGGTAGCACAGCAAACACTGCAGTGTTTTGGGTTTCTTTTCATCTGTTTTGCTGGTAGAATCAAATGTGAATTAGAAGCAAACAGGTTTGTGACTTGCCTGAATTTTTATATATACATATTCCCCTATGAAGAGAAGAGATGATACATATATGTAATACATATACTATATGGAGATGTTCAGGAACCGTGGAGATGTGGCACTGAGGGCCGTGGTCAGTGGGCACGGCAGGGGTGGGGGTGGACCTGACAAGCTTGGTGGCCTTTGCCAGCCTTAATGATGCTGTCATAGGAGTTTGGAGGAAAATAGAATTTACAGAGCTGTTACATAGGCTGCTTCTGTTCCATTCTAGCTAACGCGGAATATAATTCATGTTTATATTGTGACAATACTGACAGTTCATTGCGCTCTGTCTCACTGCACGAAGTCACACGGTGCATTGGGCCCAGGGCAGCATTCCTTCCCATGGCGGCGTTGCACACTGCCAGCTGCTGGCTCCTGAAGGCGTAAGGCACGACGGTCACTTCCAGCTTTGCAAGGAGCCGTCCGTTGCGTTCTCTCTGACCTACCTCTGAAAGTTGGGGGTTCAGCCCTCAGTTTGTTTTCTCTGGAGCTGCAGCAGAGGTTGGGGAGGTGGGTGCTGCGGGTGTGCCGAAGCCGTGCGTCATGGGGGGCCAGCAGCTGAGCTCACAGATGGGAACTTTCCATCCTAATTAATCCCTTATGCTGTAGCCTCGCAGCTTCGTTAGGGGAGGTCTGTAAGGGCAGGGTGTTTGGAGGAGGTTGAATGCTGTGATGCCGTGTGTAAGGTGAGAAGGGAAATGCATTCACCAGGATGCTGCGTCCAAGGGGTAAACAGCCAACATTTAGCTGGAGAAACTGCCTCCCTTGCTTTCTCTCCACATGGCTTTAATTAAGTGTCTGAGTTAACACAGAAAGCAGCATTTCCTTCAGTCGAACCACTCCTTGTGAGCAGTAATGAGGATGCAGGGACTGCCTGACCCCCCAGGCGTGCGCTGCTAATGCAGAGCAGAGAGCGGGCAGCAGCAAGCTGACAGACCCGAGTGGATCCAGGAATGAGCCTCAGATGGCCTCTGTGCATCACGGAATGGCTGGGGAGCACTGTGTGACGGGGAGAGGTCATCCCCAGTGCCATGAGGGCCACTGTTGTGGTACATGGAGGTGGAGCCCAAGGTGCACCCATCTTTCCTCCTCCTCAGGTGCTGCTCTGTGGCACCCACCCACCTGGAGCAGTGGTGATGTGAAATGGACAAAACAGAACACAACATTTCTGGGCTCTGTCGCTTTGGTTTATTGCCTTCCACGCAGCCATCCCATCCGTTTGGTGACTGTGAGCTGAGCCCAGAGGGGAGGAGGAGCACGGCTGCACCGCTCCCCCGTTGGGGAGGGGGCTCCCACTGGGGCTGCTGGGAGCTGCCCGCTCCGGCTGGCAGAATGGCCACAGCCCACTGCTGCCACCTTCAACTTTGCTTCTCCTCTTGGATGTCAATGCAGAGCACTGCAAACATCCTGAATTCCGTGTAGCTCGGTTTCTAGTTTTGGAGACGGATAGCTTAGCAGAACAGCCTTGGCTAATCCAAACTCAGAAAGGCTCCCAAGCCCCAGCTCCTGTCCCCTTCTCCAACATGCTGCTTCCCAGCTTGCTCAGGAGAATTTGGTTGCAGCTCCCTGCCCGCGGCTCATCCCGAACACGTTACAGGCTAATGGGGCACCTCCCTGGCATGTTTCTCCACCATTCCATGATGAGTTCCAGATGTGGCTGTGATTCATAACATCTGGGGCTGGGCGCGGCTGGGCACAGGGAGAGCAGAGCCTTCACAGCCCGCTCACAGCATCCCTTTCACCAGGCAGCACCGAGTAAGGGACAGCAGCAGCATGACACAGGGCAGGTCCTCCATGCAGGAGGGCACAGAGAACTGTTCTGTTTTGGGGCAGAAAAGTTTAGGAGAAGACTGTGAGCGCCGATTTCCTGCTTTGAAGAATACGTGGGCTACCAGATGATGCTGCCATGCAGAGAATAAAGGTGACCTCTCGCTGGCCGTGCCTGCAGGAAATCCCGAGCCGCAGTGCTTCCTGCGCATGGGCTGTCCCACCCCACCCCTGCTTTCATGTCTGTGCAGCAGCGTCGCGGCCGCATCCAGACCCAGAGACCCTCCCCACACCTTGCATGCTGCGGGTAGAAGTCAGCCCCACACCTGGTGGGCCGGGAGGATGCACACCGCCACATAGAAGCCATTAAAGTCAATGTTCTTCGTCGCATTGTGGTCCATCAGTTCGAACAGCTTCTTCTTCAGGTCCATCCCGTAACAGAGGATGCAATAACACCGCAGAACAAAGCAGCAGCTCTCAGGCCTCGTCTGCACAAAGCTGTGAGCAGCCATTAGCGGGGTTTCTTTTAGTTTAAATGCCACTGCTCCCACACGAGGTGCCCCGGCAATTCAGGCAACTAAAAGCACAGTAGGAGATGAGATACCCGTCAGAATTAACAGACAGCATTAAGGAGATGTCTGATTTCTGGAGCGGCATGTATGCGATTTCTGCACAGAGGACAATGTTACAGCGCACACAAATCCCTGACTTCCTTCTCCTCCACTTTACGCCCTTGAAAGGAAAACAAAAAAGAAAAAGAAAACAAAAAAAAAAACTTTTCAGTAAACAGGAAATGGTGGGAAAAGAACCCATTTTTCTTTTGGAGGAGTCGCTTCTAACTCCTGACCCACCCACAGCCATCTGTAGCCCACTTCCATCCGCTCCGGCTGCCCAGGAGCTGGGGGTGCCCCATGAGGCCGGGCTGGGTGGGCACCGTACTGCTGCCTGATGGAGAGGAGGAGCGCCACGTGGCTGTGAGCAGCCTCACACAGAAGGCTGCTGAAGACACCTGCCTGCCTCCTAGCAGGGAGCACGGCTGCTTTGTGGAAAGGATTACACGGCGAGGCTGCGGTAGTACTAAGGAATGAGTTTCACTGAGCCAGAATCCCCTCGTGCCCTATGTTGCCGGCATCTTGCTTGCACAGCTGTGAAGACCTCCTTTATCACCACCTCTTGTGTGTCTATTATCAGCTCACGGAGGCCAGGAGCTGGTTATCCTGTCTGTACAGCACTGGAAGCTGACCTGGGGGCTCTGCGTGCTGCAGGGACGCAGGGGGCGATAACACTATAAAATCCAGCAGGGTTATGGGCTGTCAGAAAGAAAAGCAGGAGGGAGGAATACCTTCAGTGGGGGCTGAAATCCATCCCAGTCTCTGGGAGTGATCCCATGAGCTGGCCTGGCCAGGTAACCTTCAGAGAGGAGGGCCGGGGCTGTGTGCTGGGACTGCAGCTGTTCTTCATTCCCAGACTCCCAATCGCCAGTTCTCTTGGCGATGGAGCCCAGAGACAGCAGATCTGCTTGTGGAGTATCAAACATAGGGTAAAAAACGCCACAGCTCATTTTCAACGGTACACTCCATCAGAGCTGCTCAAAAACATCCAGAAGGCTACTTTGCAAAATGCCCGTGAGTGGAGAAATCACCTCTCTGAGCTCCCCTCTGCTTGGGCTGAACCACGAGCCCTTTGGCACAGGGCTTAACTTGAATTCCCTGTCTTCACAGAACCTGCTAAGGATGGAGATGCCCAACAGCTGCCCACAGCTCTTGCAGTGGCAGCCTGGAGATGATGGAGTCAAACGCTTATTGGGGAGGGAGATGATGGAGCAAGGAAAATGACCACAGGGAGCTCCAGGAGACTTCAGGAAAGTACCTCCCCGGCTGCACCGTCGGCTCTCTCCCCTAGATGTCCCCATTTAATACTTGATTTTATAGCGGCTTTTCAGAGGGGCTTCGAGTTCTGCCAAAGAGAGCGTGCGGACCGGCACCGAGCCGGGTCCCAACCGCGCTCACTGCTCCGACTCTGCTGGCAGCCGCACAGCTCGGCCCGGCTCGGCAGCGTAGTACAGCACGGTAGTGCTGAGCCGAGCCGGGCGGGGCGGGTGCCGGCCAATGGCACGGGGGGGCGGCAGGCAGGCAGGCCAGCAGGTGGAGCGGCTCCGGCTCCGTGCGCGCGGCTGCGGGCAGCTCCGTGCTGCCCCGGGGTAGGGCGCGGGGCGGCTGCCGGTAGCTGGAGGGGGGGAACCGCCGCGCTCCCTGCTCCGCGAACGGCCCCGGCAGCATGGCTTTCGCTAATTTCCGCCGCATCCTGCGCCTTTCCACCTTTGAGAAACGGCGTTCCAAGGAGTACGAGCACGTTCGGAGAGACTTGGATCCCGGCGAGGTGTGGGAAGTCGTAGGGGAGCTGGGGGACGGAGCCTTCGGCAAGGTCTATAAGGTGGGTGCACGCTCCCAGGCACCTGCGCTCCCCCCGCGGTGCCGCCCGGACCCCCTCTCCGCACGCCGGGCTGCGCTCCGGAGCCTCGGGCTGCGTCTGCGCGTCCCACCGGGCGCCGCGGGGCTGGGAGCGGGGGAAGCCTCTCGTCCCACAAGCAGGGGCAGCGGGAGAGCTTTTGGTTCAGTAGGACTGAAGTGCAGCCGTACTCGGGTCTGGGGCAAGGAGAGAGAGCAGCGTTCTGTCCCTCTTTTTCTTTCTTTTTTTTAAGAAGAACTTTTTTTTTTCCTTCTAAACTGTCAAACTTCTAAACCTTGCCAGACTGTCGGCGCAATGAATGGAGAGCTCTCTGTAAAGGCAGCCGTCTCCGGGCTGCCTCCAAGTTTTGCGAGCCTCCAGGGGTGCCATTATGTGTGTGGAAGCTCGGTGAGCAGAGGAGCGCAGCTCCTTGCCGTGGGTGCAGTGCTATGACACTTTTACCTTTAGGGTTCTAAAGGCCAAATACCAAACCGGACTTTGCTTCCCAAAGCTCACCCATTAGGGCGCTGTGCCGCTCAGCTGTGCTGGGGCGGGTGGGATGCTGGGGTTGGGGTTGGGGTTGGGGTTGGCTGGAGGAGCAGGTTGGGCTCCAGCTTCCCTAAGCGAGCTGCCCTGGTTGCAGAGATCGTTTGGAAGCGGAGCTGTGAATGAGCTGTTTGGCAGCTGCTTTCTGGCAGGCTCGTTAGAATGTTCAGCGAGGTATTGCCATTTCAGAGCTGAGAAATGCAGTGACCAGGAGGAGGGCGAGGAGGGAGCTGGCTGTTTGCAGGCCAGGACAGGGCCGTGCCATTTATTTTATCTATTTATTGCTGTGTTAACTGAGAAAAGCACTCTAAAAATCAAACTTACAGTGGAAATCCTTGGTGAAGGATCCATTCTTCCAATATAACGCAATTGCTTACAACCGTGACTTAATCTCCAATATATTTATGGTTATAAAGGTGGCACCTGTGTTAATCAGCTCTTCTGTGACCCGTTTGCTTGGCGTTGTATATTGGAAACCACTTTGTATATAGCAACGCTCACTCTTGCCTGGGTAATTATTTGCTTGTGTTTGCTCAGGTTTCGTGTGCAATGAAAGGAATGAGGTAAACATTGTAAAAGAAGTTAATGGCCTTCTGAGACAAATGAAAACCCGGAGGAACACCTGATTTGTATCTCCTCTGCTTGAACTGTGTTGCACGTATCCAAAATAGTGAACTTTAACAAAACCAAAAGACTTTAACAGTGGCTGGATTGGTTTTTAAGTCCACTGTCAGACCTGAATGGCTCTGCTGTGAGCTGCAGCCTGCCGTGACGTGAAGCTGCGGTGGTCGCTGTGTGTGCTGTGCTGTCAGCCTGTCAGATAGCAGCACCGCTGTGTCTGCAGCCCATTCCAGGTCCTTCCATCCCCTCCTCAACCCGAAGGAGGACGTGGGCTGTAGTGCATGACGCAGTGCAGGCCGCGTGGCTATAGCCCAAAGTTCACTCTGTCTGCAGCTGTAAGTGCACTTTAACAGCTAAATCTGGACGGCTGTCTGCTTTAGGCACGGGGTGGCGGCTCACCTTGTGACGAAGGAGGGGGCTGTTCTGCTTCATTGGTCGAGTTTCAGTTCTCTGTCTTTGAACTGTGCCCATCCTTCATCTCGAAGGACACGGCCGGCCTTTAAGAGCTCTTGCACCAGGTTTGGTTTGTTTAAGCGCCCCAAAAGATGCGGGTGACGCAGTACTATAAAGCCTTATTTTAGCTCATAACTGGTAGTGTTACTGCAGAGCTGTTTCCTGCCGTGTTAAGCTTTAACTTGCACGTTGTCTTCCTTTGTCTTTCTAATCTGGAGCGCGACCTTGGCGATGATGTGTATAGGATGGTGACGTGAAGGATTATGCTGGCTGTAATGCTCTGCTCAGCTGCCAGGAAAGCCCAGAACAAACAAACCAGCCCTCGTGCACCAGGAAAACGTAGGTGGCCGAGGTGCGGTGAGAAACTGTAATCATTCTCTGCACGTTACTTTGATGTCAATTTGCTTTTCACACCAAAGCAATCGTCCGGAGCGGGTCGGGGTGTTTGTATGGCGCTGAGAGCTTCAGGATGTTTGAATGAAGTTCCTGCCTGCCCTCCGCCCCGCAGCACGGCGGTGTGATGGAACCGCCCCTGCCTGCATCCTGCCCTGCCGCCCGTGTGCTGGGCCTGCTTGTGCAGAGAGATGAGGTTTATTCGTACAGGGGATAGGCTGAAACGCAGCTGGAAAGCGCTGCGCGGGGGACGTTTAGGTGTTGGTAGAGGGAAAACTGTGTTTATTGGAGCGGGTTTAGTTTTTATGATGCTGGGTTTGAGCGGGGGGGAGAAGGGCTCAGCTGTGCAGCGCTGGTGGGGCTGCAGTGCAGAGCTGTCGGGGAGCTGTTCCTTGGGCTGCCCGGCACTCAGCTGAGCAAAGCTGAACTGCTTTGATGCAAAAGTAGGACGGGTTTGATTTCAGTGTGTGTTAATTACAAATAAGCAACTCTGTAGTAGAGCCCGAAATGTACGTGGTCGGCCTTAAGAAAGTTAGTGAGAACTACAGGAATTCCCCTATTTCTTGATAAAGCCTGCTCTTCTTTCCCCAGCAGAAGGGGACACGATTGTGTGAGGAAACAGTGAAAGCCGCTGCAGAGGGTAATGAAGCTGAAAAGTAGGAAGGGGGTGGGGGAAAACTGCTGCTGCTTTGCATTCGCTCTATGAATCCTTTGGTTCTGGTAATCCCAGTGGGTGTGATAAGGCAGCGGCAGCGGCCCAT
>PPHD01028591.1:0-10842 GCA_002909625.1 Bambusicola thoracicus
AATCTGGGAGAAAAATGAGACCTTTCCCCATCTCGTTTCATTCACAATTTTTTTGTTGTTTTTTTTTCTTAGGTTTGTGCCTTGTCTTATCATTCAGGTCATCTTTTAACTGCTGTTAATTTTAATTCCAGCAGGCACTTAATGTGCTAATCAAACCTGATGGCTTCTCAGCAGGATGGAAAATCCCAAGTGTAGATTTGATTACTGGGCTGCTGGAGAAAAACGCTGGCATGCAAAGAAAGAAAACCAAATGTATTTTCATAGGATTATATCTGCTGTCTTCAATCCATGTGCTAATTCACCACATTGCTCTGTTTTATACCTGTGGTTATCCCAGAACGTGTTACTTCATCAGTTCCATCCTAGACCAGAGAAGGGATTGTTAGCAGTGGGTAAATGGCAATAGGAACTCCCCTTTTCTTGTGCTATTAACCACAGCTCTTCTGCTATTGAGAAGTGCACAGACAGGCCAAAATCCCACATCTGCAACCCAAATAAGTTCCCACAAGGACTGCACACCTGTTCCCTGCAGCAGCAAGTCTGAACAGCATGTATGGGTACAGACAGAGGTTCGGGATGGTGCAGGCACCTAGGACACAGATCTGCTTTCTTCATATCCCTGTGCCAGCACAGGGGATGGTGTCCCAGCTGAAGATGTACCTTGGGTATAGGACACAGCTCTCCCGCTCCTGCCCTGCTGCAGGTTTGTGTGTGGTCTTACAACTAGGGAGAAGATAAACTTCTCCTCCCTTTGCCCTGACTCAGACTGTAAAATACAGCCTCTCTGAGAGACCAGCAAGGTAATAAATCCTAACCTGCCCTGGTGATGTATGGAAACTCGATGTGATCGTGCAGCATTCTCTGCGTCAATACAGCCTGGAATCCACAACCTGCTCCACAGTCACCCAGGGCGGTTCAGATAAGAGAAGTACAGAGATGAGTAGAATGACTTCTTCCAAATCCCAGGCTAGCTCTTGCACTAATGGTGATTCTACACTGTTCTGATGCCAGGTATCACCATTCCCTGCTGACGCCCAGACTGATGTGCCAAGGCATCTCACACACCTGAAAGTCAAACAACTCCAGTGCACTCAGGTGGAGCATCCCAAAAACAGACAGCAAAGCCAGACACCCCACAGCCAGTTTCACTCTGAACCACTGTGGATCCCAACAGGACTATGCAAAATCAGTGTCGGAGCCGGCTCAGAAAATTCACAACCCAAACCATACATTTGTGCAGGACTGGAGAGGCACAGCTTGAGCAATCAGGTCTAGTGGCCCAAGATGTGGTAACACAGAGTGGACAGCAGTAATCCTTGGATTGATACCTGGCCAAACTCCACACAGTCCAGCAGCACCGATCAACTCATTGCAGTGGTAAACACATAGGGGTACAAATGTGTTCCTACAGTCAACCTCTTACTCCAGTTCATGCAGCATCCCTGCCTGCGTGTGCTCAGCCTCAGACCTTGTCTGAGCCATCGGTGGGAAGTACAACCAGCCACCTTGAAGACAATTTTCACACAGAGAAAAACAACCATTTCTGCAGCATTTTCTTCTTTTCTGTCTGCCTGCCAACAGTAAGTTGGGAACTCCATTCTCAGGCAAAGGTACAGGAGGGAATATGTGGTATAAGTGGGTTTTGAGATGCTCAGCTGGCGACCTCTTTGTGGAAATGCTACAATTTCTTCTCAGTAAGGCTTCTCTTGTATTTCACCTTTCAAAGAAACCCAATTAACCCATTCCCCTTTGTGCTTAGTACTTCTAACATCAATGAAAATGAGCATCACCTGGAAGACCTTTTATAGGCTCAATAAATGCCATGAAAACTGCAAAGATATTTCCAAGAAATCCCAGCTGTGGCCTTCAGGCCATAAATCTGGGAGACATTTCCCACATCATAATTTCTCCTTCGGTATCCTCCGTTCATGGGGAGGTGCTGATGAAGCATTAAGCCTCCAGACTGAATTCAGACTGATCCAACCCCTCAAAAAAGGACCCATCCTTTCCATTAATCCGAAAACACTCGTACAGAAACACCCATCGCTGTGATTCATTGTCACATATGTGGGAGCATCCTGTTCAGGGAAAATGCAGGCTCAATTCTACATGGCTTATTTACGAGCCAGCTGCTCCAGCCATTAAAATATCTGCCCTGAATATTTGCTTCCGCGCCACGGTTTGAACAAGCAGATTAGTCTCTGAATCACAAGCCCCCATGTTGTCCAGATCAGCACAGCAAAATGAAGACTTCAATAAATAGCACTCTTAAGGGCACTCCTGCTGGAACGAGCCTTCTCCAGCAATGTTTCAACTCCGGAAAGACTCTGTTTTGAGCCCCAAAGAAATCCACCGGAAATAACCTTGGAATTCTGATGTTTATATCTGCGTAGCTGTGGAAACACTGTGGGAGAGAATTGTTTTTGTTTTGCCAGGCAAATAGAAAATCCATGATTTTCTTCGATATTCCAAGGCCTCCCTCCCCTCCTGCTGCAAGAAAAGGGCTCTTGTCCAAGCTGTATTTTTCTTATGAACGCCTCCCCTGCCCCAGCATAGAGCAATCCAGTGTCAAGCACATTCCTTGGCATCCTCACCCCTAATTGCTCTCAGGCTGTTGCAACACTTCTCGTGTTCCTGGCTCAACCCAAGGTCTGACTTGACTTTGGAGGAGGCTGGGCTGACCCCAGTCCTGCTGAATCCATGAACCAGTGGGGTGTCTGGCAGACACATAAGGAGCCCGCTTGAGAGATGGATCTCCAATTGCTTGGGAGGAAGGAGGATCTCTGCTCTGCAACTTGCAGGAGACTCTGCTGAGACTGGAGAGCACGCTACAGAGCATCTGGGATGAGGGTACTCACCCAAAAAAGTGCCCTCAGGCCACCCACGAGAATAACCTAGCTTATCTTTTCCATTTTCACTGTTTCCCTCATTTCTCCCTGCTGCTCCCACTCTACCCTCCACTTCCTTTGCAGCCCTGCTGGATGGGCTGCCTGCTGCCTCCTTCTACTTGATTCCCATACAGACCTGGAGCCCCAAGTTACAGAATCATAGAATCACAGAATGGGTGGGTTAGAAGGGACATAGAAGTCCATCCAGCCCCACCCTCTGCTGTGGGCTGGTTCCCCCCCATCAGCTCAGGCTGCCCAGGGCCCATAGCCTTATCAGCCTCCAGGGATGGGACACCCACAGCTCCCTGGGCAGGAGTGCCAGGGCCTCATCTTCCTCTAAGAGTTTCTTCCCAACATCTGACCTAAATCTCCCCTCTTTTAGTTTAAAGCCATTCCCCCTTGTCTTATCACTATCAGACTGTGTAAGAAGTCAGCCCCCTCCTGCTGATAAGCTCCCTTCAAGTACTGGAAGGCCACAATGGGCTCTCCCCAGTGCCTTCTTTTCTCCAAGATAAATAAGCCCAGAAGCACAACTTCAGGGTAGTTTTGCATTGGCTGAGCTGTTCTGCCCAACAATCACCCTACTGTGCTGTTAGTGAAAATATATCTGCACAGCAGAGAAAGTCCCCTTGGCATCTCTGCTTTCTCCATCCTTCCCAGCCCACTGAGGAGATCCAGGACTGCTGCAGTGTGGTACTGCTGTCAACCCAAGCATGCAATGCCACAAAAGTCTTTGAGCCAAATCTCTGCAGGACAGTGAGCAGCTCACAGACGCCCACACCACAAGTCTGTCACAAAACCCCACTGCAAACTGATTCCTGCTTATATCGCATCAAAACTTCTTTCCCAAGTACCCGCATGGCACCACACATACCAATCCCAGACAAAGCCTTGAGTGACTCTGTAATGGAATAATTCTGTTAGAAGGGAGCTACAGAGTTCATCGAGACCAACTGCAATACCACAAGGCACAACCTACTAGTGCAACTCAGCTCTTACATGTTGCAACACACTCAAGATTGTCCTTTGCGATGCCGTGTCCATGAGGTGGTCTTCTCTTCAGCAAACCCCGTGATCAAAGTGTCCCTGGGGGAGCATAGCATGTTGGTCCAAGGGAGAATTAAGTAGTCAGTGATAAACTATCATCGCCATAATTGAAACCCACGCAGGAAGCGCCAGATGTATTCAGCATCCTGCAACAAAGGCTCCAGGCCAGCACATAGCGATGCGTGAGCCAAAGGGTTTTCCCAAAGCAAGGCTGTGCCTGGCATAAAGCTTGGGGGGGGGAACTGCTCCTTGTTGCAGGACTGCCCTTGATGCAAGTGTGTGGTGCATCAGTGGGAAAAGGGCACAAGACTGGCATCGTCTTCCAGCAGTAATAAAGGAGCAGAAGATTGCATTGTGGGGAGAAGGGGTTGCTCCAGAGCATCAGTCATAGCCACGCAGTCAGCCTCGTCTGTGAAGGAGGCCTGGGGCTGGAGGCTTTCCACTGCTGACATTCATTTAGAGGAAAAGTGCCTTTCAGTGCTGGTTAACCCAGATGAGAGACAAGGGACTGCCAGAGGGAGCCTTCTGCAATGGCCCTATCACACTGAGTGGCTCTGGATTTCTGAACTCCTACAGCTTTTTTTTTTGGTTGGTGCTCCCTGCATGGGGCATCTGCTTAAGAAATGGATGAAGTCTGTTGGTTATTGCAGACAATGATTCACCTACCTCTACACTGTCTGGTTTGACCCACCTGGAAACACTCTGGTGTCCTTTTCTTTAGCCTTTCCCATTGCGGGAAGGAGGTGAGAAATGAGTGAGTGTCTGTGGCAGGACTCAGACCTTTGCCCAAATCTGAAGACCTTTTTCCATTTTTAGGCTCAGCTCAGGAGATCATAAGAATATAGAGGAAAGGAAAACTTGAATTTGGGCAGAGTGTAATGGCAGGACCAGGCGAGGAAACCATGAGCAGGAGACATTTGCCCCAGGCAGACCGAGGGGAAAAGCATGGGCAGGGAGAGGGGGAGCATTGCCCAGGGAGGTGGTGGGGTTACCATCCCTGGAGGTGTTCAATCACAGAACCATAGAAGTACCGTGGAGTTGTGGCACTGAGGGACCTGGTCAGTGGGCATGGTGGGGGTGGGCTGGGGTTGGAATTGGTGATCTTGGAGGTCTTTTCCAGCCTGAATGATTCTATGATTCTATGGATTCCTTTTGCTCGAGCAAAGTCACATCTAGTCTTCCCCAGCTTTGCAGTGCTTTGTTGGATTGGTAAACATGTGGGCATGGGAGCTTTTCTGCAGGGAAATGTTTGGAGCGGGACACCAGGGAGGGGTTCGGGAATCAACCAAATCACATAAATCACCAGGATTTCAGAGCCTGATCTCAAGGCTTTGGGAGGGACTTATGTGCTGTTTGCAGATGTGGGACCCACCCTTCTGATCCTTTGTTCAGTTCAGGGCCAGCAGCATTTCCTTGATGCATAATGAATTGATTAATTCCAGCTTCTTAGCAGAGATAATGCGCTATTGATGTTCCTACGTTTGGGTACCTTCACAAATGTTTAGCGTGCACCCTCCTTTCTGCATTAAAAAAGAAAAATAAAGAAAATCTCTACCAGAGCTCCCTGAACACTACACCCCTTTGGAGCCATGCATTTCCTCCCCCTTCCCAGCTCCAATTTGTAAACTATTCGAGTGCTGATGGTTTTTAAATAGCTCCCAATGAGGATTTTACATAGGAGGAATGGCACGGCAGAAGAATAAAACAAAACCAAATATCTGTGGGCTGGCGATTTGTGTAAACACAAACTCCCTGAAACAGCAACAGCAAGTTCCTTGCTGCGCATTGCTCCTCTCATACAAACACACCATCAGATAAAGGAACGCACGTGATTCATTCACTGCCCTCTGATGTGGTGGAGCCCTTGAATGGAACATTTAAGCTATCCTGTCGGATTATGCTGCTTATGATCAGACTGCAGGATTTTTACAGGCTGCTGTGCCACGGCTAGAGGCAGGCTGGGCTCCCAGCCGACATGGGGTTGTGCAGAACAGATCGCTCCATGGGTGCTTAACACTCTTATGGGGGCTGGAAAAGTGGTTTTGTTTGGCTGCGCTGAGCTGTTGGTGTGTGGAGACGAGGAAATCATATGGAGATCTGCTGGCCCGCTCTGGAAGCTTGCTACAAGCTCGGCTTTCATTGCCAGTGGATGCTTTATCTTTCCATTCTTGTGCTAGAAATATCGTGGGACCACAATGATGGCAGGCTGCTAGATAGTGCAGTCATTATTAGACCAAAATAGACGGTGCCTGTCATTCAATGGTGCTGCTGATGCTGTTGAGTTCTCAGTCACATTTGCTTCTGTTTTTTTTTTTTTCCAGGAAATGGTCCAGAGCTGGTAAAACTGTTAAGCACTTTGGATGAGAGCTGTGGACACGCATGCTTTGTGAGGTCAGGGGGAGCACACATGGCTCTCTGAGACCTGAGCTGAAAAGCGATTTGGTGGCAGAGATCCAGGTCCTTCTGCATGAGAACAGGTATCTTCTATCAGCCCCAAACCCTGTACAGAAGATACGGACAGCTGCCCAGTTCCTCCTTCCCAGCAACAGCAGCCCCTCTATGCGTGCAGCAGGGAACTCTTCTCATATCCAGAGGTCTTGCTCTCTGTAAGTCCTCCAGGTGATAAAAACAGATTTGTGCATGGAAAGAAAGCCCAACTCTTGGTCTACCCTCAGTAAAACTCCTTCATCCTCCCAAAAACCCAATCCAGCCCTTCTGGTCACAGCAATCGGGCACCAACTGACCCTATTCTCTCTGCTGCATTTTGGACATCTCAGGTGAAAGCAACCTCCATACACGGGACAGAGGATTTTTGATGATGTTAGTGGTCTGGGATCAGGTTGAGGCTGGTGTACGGGGCAGATGAGCCCTTCCATCTTCCACTGAATCTGGAGGATCATCCCCCTAGACAAGGGACTTGCCCCCTGGGTGACACCTTCCCTAGGGTTTCTGCAGGCATTTGGACTCAATGATCTTAGTGGTCTTTTCCAACCTCAACGATTCTATGATTCTATGCCTCCATAGGTCAGGATTGCGTTACTCCATCAATGATGGGGAGGGGGATGGTAATAGAGCAAAGCTGTGCTCTTCAGCAGTCCCCACAAGCGGTTGTCAAGGGAGCTGAAAACCAGACACTTCAGAAGAAAACAGAAAAAATCAAGGTTTAAATGGTCCCCAGTCCTGGCACTGCCTCCACAAGCCATCTGTTGAGAGCATCCTCTCCTTTCCCCTAGGACATGTTATTCCCAGCTGTTTCTCAAGGACTGGAGAGGAAATTCCCCAGTTTGAACACGATAGTCCCCAGTTTGCATACGATGTCACACAACGTTGGAGTTTCCCTACAGAAGCCTGCCTCCATTTTTCTCCCGACCACAAAGCATTTGCTTAGCATTAAGCAGGAACAACCAGTTTAGTGGTTGAGTGAACGATCGGTGTTAATTAGTAGCATTCAGAATTAAAATAAAGGTCAAAAGAGGGTAGGCATTATCAAAGAGCCTTGTTTGCTCAAAGGAAACATTAATGACACTTGTTCAGTGCTTCAAGATAAACTTGTTCAGGCACCAAGTTAATGAAGAAATAAATCCTCCTCTCCGAGGAACGTCTCTACTTCTCAAACACAAACCACATGTCTTTCATCTCAAGGCGTGCCCTGCCCTATCTCTCATCTCTTCTCATTGTTTCATTTCTCCTCAGCCTCGAGATGCCAGCTCCGTGTGAGACAAGCCCACCGCCAGCTGGTTGGACTCTTCCTGTCACCCCAGAGCCATCGGTGGAGGCATCGCACTGCCCTCCTCTCAAATCTCCTTTGCTGTGGAGCAAAGAACAAAGAGGGTGTCACGGGGCTGTGGTGCACGTGGAGTGTGGGGTGTGTGCTTTTGGGACCTCGTCTGGTTGCAGAGCTCTGGAGGAGTTGCTGAGAGGTGAGCTGGACCCAATGGGCACCATGGTAATCCTATACCAGAACTCCCAGGCCACATGGAAAGGTGAGAGCAGATAGACACAGGGGGTGGTGGGACTCCTGCCCTTCTGCTAACATCATCCTGCCTGGCTGCCTGCAGGCATTTGGCTGGTGAAGAACTAGCCAGAAGTGAATTAAGTGAATAGCTCACCTGAGAGCTGGGTCACCTTCTCCAGGTGCTTCGCTGCATTGACAACAGAGGGAGACCGAGGATGTCTGTGCTCCACACTCAGGCACCTCAGGCAAGTTTAGGATGGGATGAATCCAGGGCTAAACATCCCTTCATACATTCAGAAGCCCACAGGAGCAGACACTAGGATATAGTTACAGAGAGAGAAAGAGGGAGCGAGTGTGCATGCAGACACTTTGGCTCTGCCGTGGCCCACAAAACCCCATAAAACACTCCTAAGAGCGATGCAGCAGGACTTGCCTCCTGCCAACCTGCCAGGCTGCTGCAATCCCATCACAGCCTGCCTGGCCATGGCAGTGTGGGCGATGGGCAGCGGGGTGGAGGCACTGGAGGCTTTCAGCAGCCATTCTCCATCTCCCACTGTCGAATGCTCCGGAGGCTGTGGAAGATGGTATTTCCATCTTTTGGAAACCGAATCCTGGGAACACGCCCACACAGGCTTTGTCATAATCTCCTGAATTCAGTTAGAAGTAAAGAACAGGCAGAGGTCAACCTTTTCCTGGCTTAATAGACACGCTATCAAAGCTTAACCTCTTCCCTGCCGCCGGCTCACAGATGTGTTCCCAACATAAAATACCCAAAGTGTCCCAGCACACAATGAACGCACGCTTATCTTTGAGGCAGCATCATTTTTCTTCTCCCCTTTCTTTGCAGCAACGTTTCCGACGCCGGAAGGATGAGCAGACAGTATTGCATGGCAGCCATCTGCAGAGCGATGCAGCCCTGCATTGCACGTCCCGTTCAGCTGGAAATGGGCACGCGTGCCAGCCCACAGCCACTTCACCCCATCTCACACCATGAAGCATGAAAGATGGGCTTCCAGGGGACCAGATGGGCACCTGTCAGCAGCCATACATCAAAGGATCGTTGCTTTGGGTTGTGCAATTAAAAAAAAAAAAAAGAAGGAAAAAAAAACACCTTCTGCAAGATTTTCTAACATGTGATTCTCAGCACAGTGTGAAAAAACAAATTGGCAGCTCTCTCTCCTGTTTCTCGGAGTGAGCAGAAGTCAAATAAAGCCAGCCTCCCCCATTTATCAGCCCTCCCTTCACCACTGGGGCAAAGCGGTGCGTTTCTCTGAGCTATCTCCCCTGGCATCTCAGGGGGCTGTGGGTGACTATCGAGATCCCAAGCCCCAGGAACTGATAGCGGGCTCCAAATGTGACACGTTAGACAGCGACGGGGAGAGGACGCTCAAGTAACTGCATCCTGCCTCGCATATCTCTGGGTCAGGGCTGCTTGCTCCAGCCCAGCTGTCTCAGAGCTCGGAGCCATACGGCTGGTAGGACATCAGAGGCAGAGATCAAATTCAGAGGCTGAAAAGCATGTGGTTGTTTGCTGTCCATGTCCTGGCTCAACTTTTGGCCTCCTACTTCCGTCCTGAATTTCTGAGAGGTTCTCAGTATTGCTTGCTCATTTACAGACTGCACTCCCAGCTACAAAAAATAGCACAGACACTAAAACAATCTTCGGGAATCAGATAAGAGCTCCTCCCAAGAGGAAGAAAAAGATTCCTTTCTTCCTTTTTTTTTTTTTTTTCTTTCTCTCTGTACTTAAGAAGGCTGATGTGCTACAATTGTAGATTTCCATTCCAAAACCCCTCACAGCACCCTTGAGCACAGTTGGCTAGCACGTTCGTTCTTCCCCACGCTCAGTTGCTCGCCACAAAACCATGTAGAATCAGAGAATGATTTGAGTTGGAAGGGACCCAAAAGCTCCCCCCAGCCCCACTCCCTGCCATGGGCTGGGTGCCCCCCAGCTCAGGCTGCCCAGGGTCCCATCCATGGCCTCGGGCACCTCCAGGAATGGGGCACCCACAGCTCTGGGCAGCACTGCCAGGGCCTCACCGCCCTCTGTGTAAAGTCACCAGATCCTTCCCCAAGCTGCACCAGCTCATTAACCAGGACCCTTGTTAGCCCTTGCTGGTTGCTTTTCTCTCATCCCTGTGGCTTAAATAAGCCTTCATAGGGGTCCCACCGGTCCCGGAGATGGGCAAAATAACCCCTAGGAAAATGCAGATGGGGAGAGAGGAGGGAGCATGGGACTTAGTCCAGTTCTTCTTCCCACTCTCTTTTTTCTCAAAGAAACATATTTTAAACCATTCTCTTTTCTGAAAGTGGATTTTTTTAACTCCCTTATCTGCATACGCTGACAGATGAGGGCTCTGTATGTATGTCTGGTCACACTGTGAACTCACTGTCCCCCGCTCCATCTATCTGCACAGAAACAGGCACTTGCATGCCAAAAAAAAGAGAACATTTAAATCCTACCTAAGCACAAATAAATAACAAAAACACAACAAATGGCACTGCACAGCCCCTCAAGTGGTCTCCCTGTTCATCCCCCAAAGCAGGCTCAAATTACAGTGCATTGCCCAAGTCGATGCTAAAAATATCCATTGGCTGAAATTCCAGCCTTCCTGGGCATCTGCTTCCCTCCGCTCTCACCTTTTCACCCTTCAAAACTTTTCCTGGCCTTGCATGTCCCTCTCTGCAGTCGAAGCCCAGGGAACAGCTCATTCCCATCCCACTCACAGTGCACATCTGGAGATGGTTACCTCTCCCACTCCGGCTCTGCTATGTTTGCATCTCCGTTCTAGGCAATCTGAGGGGGGAAAGAACAGCCAAGAGACAGTGGCTGGAAAATGCACAAAGTGGCTATGAAGATGGTGCTGCTGGAGGGGGGAGGATGTGGCTCGTGTTGGTGATAGAACGATAGGACAAGGGGGAATGGCCTTAAGTTGTGCCAGGGGAGGTTCA